>VZRW01008622.1:82516-183189 GCA_013398125.1 Aegotheles bennettii | reverse complement strand
CAAAAAGCCTACAGCACCCGGCAATCAATAATAAGAGCAACACCTGTGATTTCACGACATAAACTTTACCTTGTCTGAAGAATTCAAAGGGGTCACAGACTGTGTTTTAGAAGAGTGGAACAGAAGGCAATTACATGAAATATTATGTAAGTTTTTTTCTACTCTGTTTTTTCCCCACAGAAAATCCATTACAAATGGGATAACTTTGCACAAATATGTGAAGAAACAAGTCTAAGGAAAACAGATGCCTGGAGTCAAATAGCCTTTCACAGGGCTGCATGACTTTTCATATATCTTTCACCCACCAACGTGTAGAACCACTGGTTTCACCCACAAGGGCAGCTAAAAGTGTTTACAAGCCATTTTGGTATTAGGGAACACAGAGCTCTCATGCAGAAGAGGTCAGATCCCAGCATGAATATCCTTGGTAGCACACTGTGATCAAAGTGAATATCTATATAAAAATGTGCATAATTCCAAATTGTTGTACATGTCAACAAATTATAGACACCCTGCTGATAATGTGTTTCCGGTGCCCCTGTAACAAAATGTAATTTGTAATTCAAAAGAGCTCTGACATTTCCAATCCAATTTCCTCCAAGTTTTGTTTTCATATCCAAAGCATAAAGTGGGAAGGATTTAAATCTGGGAAAGCCGAGTTTCTTTTATTTTGTGTACCTAACTTTCTCACCCAAATCCTAACTGCTTTGCAGTTGAAGCTTCTTGCATCATTAAAACAAGTGGTACTCATAACTCAGTGAACTAAGCAGTGCTGTTTCTAATGTGAATGCCACAAAAAATGAGAAATGATGACCAATATTCAAAAGTGCTTGAGCAAGTGACATAGTGACATCAGCTTCACAGGAAAAAGCTTTAAGTCGCTTTAAGTTTCTCATGGCAGAAAGTATTTTTTGGTGGGTATAACCATGGTGTAAGTTTGAGCCAGACCTTTCCTTGCTTTACATTTAAAAGTAAAGGACAGATATAAGTAATATACTACACAAACTCATCAGCTTGTTCCTAATATTCTAGGAGTAGCTGCTTGATTTGTCAATGGCTTTGAGTACTAACCAGATTAGAATGGGGTTAAGCCACAGCTGTTTGGAGGAAAGAACTGAAACATTGCAGTCTGCTCTGTAGGCCTGATCTGCACACTAAGGTACTCCATTTAGACTAATTGGGACCAAGACTGTAGTTTCCAGCTCAGTCTTTAACATTGGTTTAAACCTGGCTTGTGTCAGTTTGTGTCCAGTAAATTCCCTGTCAACCATGTAAGAAAATATTCATGCAAAACACTATGTAGATCTAACTAAACTTGACTAATATCATCGGCCTGTCTTACAACAGGTTTTTTGTAGTCAATTGACAGCTCTTCAAATCAGAGATCTATAGGGTATGGACATGGACTTGGTAAGAAGACACCATATTCTGTGAGGGATGACTCTTCCCCTAAGATTTACCAAATACTAACAAAATCCCAGTTTGTCATTACTGTCCTATATTCTGTATTAATTCTTGGCACTGTCGTGTATTTTACAGTGATGTTAGGACCCTGCTTTGACATCAGGTGAGCCTTCAGAAAGATCCATCCTGACCAGTGAAAGGCCCTTAAATAATACGGTGCTTTGAAGGGGAATAAACAGTTCAGGGTAGTTTAGTGGAGTTTAATGCAGATGAGACGATAGTCAGGAGAGCAGTCGTAGCAGTAAGGAACTTGTCTGCTGTGTCTTTGCATGCCATAATTAAAACACTTCCCAGGAACTGCAGACTTCGTTGTAAGGTCCTCAGGGACTGTTTCATGGAAAGGACACGCCCACTGGCCTCTGCTTTTCGGAAAAAGGCACCACAGACTTAAGTGCAGTATGTTCGCCCACAGCCCAGGAAAAGGATAGACACCTCAGCTTAGCCAGGCATCTGCAAAGCAGCTGATCAGTAACTTCATGCTCCAGTGGCTGTATATTTCTGGTACTTAGGCCACGTTATTCAAGGCAAGCTTAGGTATCTCTGCACTGTACTGTCGTCCATGTAGATGTTACCCTGGAAATCCTGGTGTAGGAGAAAAAAACGGAAGTCAGACTAAAATATATTTTTTAAAATTTATTCCCTGCCTATATTTAGTTCTGCATTAGCTTTGCAAAAGCTTAGTTGAAACTTCAATTACACCTCACCATCCCTGCCAAGAAAAAGAAACCAAACCAGAACCTTATAAACTTTTCTTCAAAATTTCTGTTCCATTCAAGGGTTTGGCAGGGTTAGGTCTTGCTTGTGAAACGTAACAGTTTCCCGGTGGGGAATAGTTCAGTTATTACTACTTTCTCCTCAAGGACTGTGGAAGGTTTAAATGGATCAGGAAAGTCCAGTCAATATCAAGATTTTTTTTTATTTTCCCAGTGTTAATTTCCTGTTCTCCTCTCATGTGAAAAGCTACCTGGACAAAACACAGTGCATGATTGGCCTGGTGTGCCTTTATTGTAATATATAATCAGACCAGAAGCTATTCAGGGAGGATTAATGCCAACCAAAAAGAAAGGTTTACTATGGAGACCATCCAATAGAAATTTCCTTTTTCTCACCACAATTTTATATGGGATTAAAATCATATTAATGAGTACTTTTTAAAATGTTTTTGCAACTGATGTTTTCTCTCACTATTTTAAACAGCTTGATTGATTACCAAGCACAATAAGTTCCCCACAATTCAATCTGTGTTATAAGATCAAAGGTGTTTTACCAAGATTTGGAAATTTCTGTTTACCAGAGCCCTCCCAACTTTTGGAGCCACAGTGGTTCATTACCTTCTTCCCTGGCAGGTCGCTTGGTCATAACCAATGTTTCTTTGCTCATTGCCCCATTGGTGCATGTGACAAATAACACTGCTTACAGAGATTTGTGAAAAATCCAGGTTTGGAAAAGAATGAAAAAAGAGTGAGGCTCTGTCTTAGGCTGCAGCACAGTTTCTGACCTGTGCAGCCCTCCTGCACCAGGTAGTTATTACGCAAGGAAGCTCTCCTGCCTGGTTCATCCCAGACAGTGCTATTCTCTGCAGACCATTCCTTCAGCATGGGCACTTCTCCTAAACAAGAATGCCAGAACTGATCCTGTAAAGGGTGAAAAGCTCATCACATAGCTGCTTTGTGGGGACTGGAGCACAGTACCTAACTTTGAATTCTGACTGATGATTGGGTCAGGGCAATTCCTGGTATTGATACAGGCTGGAGGATGAAGAGATTGCAGAGCAGCTCTGCAGAGAAGGACTTGGGGGTACTGGTGGATGAAAAGCTGGGCACTGAGCCAGCAGTGTGTTCTTGCAGCCCAGAAAGCCAACTGTGTCCTGGGCTTCATCAAAAGAAGCATGGCCAGCAGCTTGAAAGAGGTGATTCTGCCCCTCTACTCTGTTGAGACCCCACATGGAGTACTGTGTCCAGTTCTGGAGTCCTCAGTACAGGAAAGAACATGGACCTGTTGGAGTGGGTCTAGAGGAGAGCCACAAAAATTATCAGAAATATGGAACACCTCTTCTATGAAGGCAGGCTGCAAGAGTTGGGGTTGTTCAGCCTGGAGAAGAATAGATGCAAACTTTTTAGCAAAGCCTGTGGCAACAGGACAAGGGGTAATGGTTTTAAACTAAAAGAGGGTAGATTTAGACTACAGATAAGGAAAAAGTTTTTTATGATGAGGGTGGTGAAACACTGGAAGAAGTTGCCCAGAGAGTTGACAGGTGCCCCACCCTTGGAAACATATAAGGTCAGGTTGGATGGGGCTCTGAGCAACCTGATCCAGTTGAAGATGTCTCTGCTCATTGCAAAGGGGTTGAACTAGATGAGCTCCCTTCCAACCCAAACTATTCTATGATCAAATGCTGTAAAATTGAGTGAACAGCAAATACATTCCCACTGCGTAACACTGGCTCTCTTGCCTCTTGACCCTGACTCTCACCCATCTGCCCAGCACCCCTGAGCTCTCTTGGGTATTTGCACTTGCACCCTAGCCTCTAACACCCTGTACAGGGTCTAGCCAGACCAGCCTGACAGTTTTTTACACTGTCTCCTAAATCCACACTGGGCTGGTCACCACAGAGCTGCTTCATACTTGACAGCAAAGACGACAATTCTTAGATAAAAGGTTTTACCTTATTCAAGTCACAAACCACACTGAGCTCAGCATGTTCTGCCTTCTCCCAGGTAAAAAGTGGTGCCAGAGGGTGAATGATACTACTGGGGTCCAACATTTCCTTCACTTATTCTGATCCTTTATTGCACAGATAATTCCCATACCAGTGACATAGCTTTAAGGATATGTTGTGTGAGGACAGATGGTGGTATTAAGTGAGGCATTAAGGTAGTCTTGATTGTCCTCTGGAAACTCTGTCAAGACACTCCTGTCTTATTTCTAGATCAGATGCCCAAAGTTGGATGGTATGAACATCCTCCACCTCTCCCTTGTCCAAGAAACCCTGGGCTCCCCTCCTGCAATATTCCTCTGTAATTCTTTTATCAGGTGCTGTTGGCTGAAGCTAAGACCTGGATCAAATCTGTCTTTAAATTAATCTGTGACTTTAATTCCTGACCCAGTATTCATGGCCTCACTATATACAATCCCAGCATGATCTTTCTAGGCATTAAGTTCCTTTAAGAAGTAAATCCTGGAATGAAAGGACTTTTCAATGTGGAAAAGAGAGCATGGACCGACCTAGTAAAATCAAGCACCAGTTTTAATGAATAACAGCTTAAACAGCCTTCCAGAGTAACTTTGAGAGCTTATCCTCAATGTACTGGACTGAATGTACAGAAATTCACACCAGTTGCCACCATGTCATCTTCTAGTGCCACATCCACTGCAGTTCTGGTTCCTAGTTTTGTGCCAACAGGTAACACAGTTAACTTCTTTTCTCAACCTTGAACAACACTTGCTCATCCTTGAGATTTTGATAAAATAGCAAGGAAAAGAAAATGTAATGGTAAGTGGGATGTCACCACCAAATCCATGAGTGGTTTATTGTTTTCTGATGTTATATATACAAATATGACCTCAAGCTGTTGACCGGTACTTGTAAATCAGAAGAATGGGAAAATGCTTAGGGACATTACAAGATCTGTCCAAAGGCAGCAAAGAAGGTTGTCATGATTAGGTGTGGTCATAAAAAGCCCAGAACTGAGCAGAACTCCTCTCTACTGACTATAATCACCTACTTAAGGAGAACTGGATTTGGCTTTCACTTTTTCAGCTGCTTCTGGAGATACTTTTCCCCTTCACAGCTTCATAGCCCTCAGTTACTTTGGTCAGTTTTCCAAACATTTCTCACATGAATATAAGACGTATTGTTGATGTATAAATATGAAACTTGACTGGCATGGAGCAAACAAATAGCCTGATAATCATGGACATGTATGAGTTCAGACAGTATGGAAGCAGTCAAAGACAGATGCAAACCAGGCCTGGCTGCTGCTCTGGCCTAGGGAATCATGCTGGATCCAGCATCCGAAGTGTTGTGTGACTTCAAGTCAGGATACCAGACAGTAGGCTGAAAGCTGAGGTCAAACCAGTCTTGCTACGAGCTGATTTAAAACCACCACATGTTGTTATGGCCCTATGCCTCATGTTGACATTCTGCTATTCAGCAAAACCAGTCTCTCAATAAAATCAGGTGGGGAAGGGTTAAAAGAATATGTATGATCCTCTGTGTCCTTCCCATTCCCATTGCTGGCCTAGCTTGATCTAAAACTAGTCAAAACAAGGTAGCCTTTAGATCACTTTCATTTACCTATGTTTTCTAGTAGCCCTTCAGGCTACAAGTTTGTTGCTGCAGCTTTGGATCTGGAGTGACGCAGGAATAAACCCTGTGTGGCTTTAGGACAGCTACTGTTCCTCTATTCTCTTGTGTCTCTGAAAGTCAGAAGCAAACCATGACCCTCCTCCCCAGGTGCTCAAATTTTGTGTTCCCATTTCTGCCCTGTAATGACAGGTGGCAAGGTGGAGAGCAGCACAGAATGATGGCCTGGCTGTATATCCAGGCTGGAGGGGACCATCTGATTCCCAATGCACCAACAGGATTTATCTTCCCCCTTTAGGGGCAGATCCAAAGCAGAGGGGTTGTCCCCTCTATGAGTGCAGCCAATGAGGCCTGGCAGGAGGCACCTCATTTGCATAGGTTCATCTTTGTCCTGGTCACCAGCTCCTCACCCCCACAGGACCTCCTTGAGCTGACACAGTGAAGATGGCCAAGGGACACAGAGACCTTTAGGCTTTGTCACTGCTGGGCAGCAGGGAACTGGGAGAGGTGACTCTCAGATTGGCGAACTGTGGCCATGTTTAAGGCTTCATTTCATGACTTGCTTGTCCCCTGTCTTTCCCCAAGCCTGCTGCACACCATCCAGTTGGTTGGAAGAACTTGGGGAAGCTGACCACACTCTGGACAGGCAAAAATCTTCGTTCAAAGGTTTTGTATTTACTAATGTCCTGAAGTGCAGGAGCAATAAGGCCATGAGGATCTGTGTCTCCTACTGCTAGAAGGGAGAGCCAGCCACGTGCTGTGTGACCACCAATGCCCCATGATCTCTGGGACACGAGGCAAATTTAATGTCCCTGTGCCTGGTGCAGGCAGCCAAAATGAGCCAAAATGTGGGGTCCCTATGCCCTGGCTGAGAGAATCTCCTGCTGTACCCCTGTGGGCTCACCAGCCTTTCTGCTCGGAGCCAGGAGCAGCCCCAGCATCATCCCATCCTGGGCAGCATCAGACTCCCACATGCTGCAGGAAGGGAGCTCCAGGATGGAGCCTAGCCAAGGTCTGTGGAGCAGGCTGGGTGGGACATGTCTGAGGTCTCACAAAAGTCAGTGGGGCAGGCTGGGTGGGACATGGCTGTGGTCTCACCAAAGCCAGTGGGGCAGGCTGGGTAGGACACGCTGGGGTCTCACTGAAGTCGGTGAGGCAGGCTGGGTAGGATGTGCAGCTTTTACATCAGCAGGAGTGCATTAGTGCTGCCATCACTGGGGGCAGGCCGCTTCGTCTTCAACATCTCACCAAAATCCCAAAGCCCTGCACTTCAGGCATGCCCAGGGTTTGTTTTTTTATTCCCTTCCTTTCTTTTTAATCCAAATACCACAGGGTTAGCAAGGTATTGACTTACTCAGTACACAGGGGTGACTGCTGTAAAAAACCCCCTGATGTTGCTGAGTCTCTGCAGAGCTGTTATCAAAATGTTTGATGCGACAGTGTGAAATGTCCTGGCCAGACTGGCCCACGCGTCTGCTCAGTGTCCAGCTGGGCTGCCCCCCGCACCCTGCCATGTGCTGTGTCTCTCTTGGCTTGCAGATGTGAACCCCAGGAGAGCACAAGCTTGTCTGGCACCCTCCCTGGCCAGAGGCAGACCCTCAGCCTTTGTCTCTGCCTTGTCTCTTGCCAGCAGCTGACTTGAGCTGCAGGGTGAAGAGTGCTCATCCCCCACGCTGGCCCCACAGAGCCTGTGCTCCTTCCTCATCCAGCTTGAAATCTTATAACCTGTTTGTTATTACATGATGCATATCATTTTGTTGCCTACTAGTGGCTTACTGTCTCTGCAATCACTGCCACGTGCTGTGCCATATACTCTGCACAGCCTACTCACCTCCTGCCCATGCAGGAACTGATCCAAGAGCCACTGTGGAGTCAACATGGATGTCAAGGATTTTTTTAAATCTTCTTTGACTCTTCCTTTTGTATCTTTCGCATTTTTGCTGAATGTATGTTGTGCCCCCATCCAGCCACACCACATTTCCCTGCCTCATCATTAACAGATGACTCTGCTGTCTCTCTCTTGATGCTTCTGCTTGATGTTATACATCTCTGATAGTCTACCAGTTTCTATAGTTCTGTGACAAATAAATGGCAATATTTCATTAAAAAAACAAATCTTTCTGCCATGTAGAATAAATAACAATGCAAAATAATTCCGTCATCAATCAACACACAGACAAAAGATGGTATATAAGTTCCTACAGCTGCAGCAAATTCAGCACAGTTAGGCCAGTTTACAGGTGAAGAAAATCAGTCCCCACAACCAACTGATCTGATGTGGATCTGTATTTCGAACTCCCCATACATACAGTGTATAGTGCATAGAGGGTCAGGAATCCCAAGGATAGATTTCAAACTGCCAGTAAGTCAAGCAAGGCATCCTCCAAGAGCAGTATTTGCATGTTCACACGATTTTTCTGTGTGTAGATCCTTCTGCTTTGAAGGACTGGAATGGGGCTGAAACGCTGACTAAGAAAGATGAAAAGTGAGAAGAGACAGAAGCAACTGAATAAACAAAGAGTATGAAGGTTTAGAGGAATACATAGAGGAAATAGGAGATCAGGGCCAATCACAAGTTCAGTGAAGAAACTCAGATGCTTGTGCAAAGAAAGATAACCATAATGGAGAATGTCAGATCAAAAAATAGAAGAAAGAACATTTTGAAGAGCTATAAGACATACAGAGTATCTCTTGATGCATCCTAAGTCTATATATTTAAGAACTATAAGTGATCATTAGGACCAGTGTATTCACGCAGGGAAGCAGTTCTTTCCATGCAAAAATGTGCTGACCTTTTCCCTGTAGAGCTTCTGTCTAAGCATCTGAAGTACTCTGTTTGGGAGAGTTGCTTCTCAGTGACCACGTCAAGAGAATGTGAAAGGGCATGATATTATTTCCATTTACCAGCAGCAGCAACAGACATATTCCTGGCTTCACTTCTGATGCCCAGATGGAGGGATGGGAGCCAGGTTTACCCTATATCTCAGTGCATCAGACTATATGATTAGGGCAGACCCATTAAACTGGGCAACTGAAGGAGCAAGGTGGCTAGCTCTCCTCCCCTTCTTCCAGCTCAAGTAAGATGATACTTAAAGCTGGGTCAGGCTTCAGGACAAATTCAGTGTGAGACAAATGTATGAGAGCAGGTTTGAATGCATGCTGTGCTTCTGGCTTGCCACCACATTCTCCTGGATGTTGAAATATTTATGGGGAAAACAGTCTTATGAGTTGAAAGAAAGAGATACTGAGCTACAAAACTGCTGATTACCGTAAAGACTCATACTTCTTTGGCTGACTTGAGTTACTCCCATTAACTTGTAGAGATAGGCTTAGATCTTCTGGCATGCAAATGTCTGCAGTCCAAAATTTCACTTATTTGATGAAATGGGAATAAAAAACCTCTGAGCCACTAGCTCTTGACAAGATTCATTCTGTCGTTACTGTCCTTTCCAGTTCAGAAGGGTGGGGTATTGTGATAAAGACTGGGTGGGCTCTCATTAAATGCTTAGGCTTGCTTTCCAAGTCACAGAATTTTCCAGACTTAACATGCCATACCACAATTTTAATTTATTTTTTTGGGGGGGGGGGGGGTCAGGAAAAAATTCATTTGATTGATAGCAGAACTCAGGCTCTATCAGAGTTCAAGCCATAAATTCCCTGTGGCAGCCAAAACCACTGAGTAAGGGAGCCCAGCATGGAAGGATATAGAGAAGAGAGGTTCTGGGAACTCAGATCTGGGATGCCTGGAAAGTACTGGGAATGTGATGCAACTCAGCTGAGGACTTTCAAGCTGTCATGAATTGTGCTCCGTAGGAGAAGAGCTGGGGAATCATTGTTTCTGATAAGCAGGTGGATAAGAATGATGAAACAGTTCGTTTAAAATACCGGTCTGAGATGCAATCCTAAAGCTAAGGCATCCTGTCCTCGGGTCAGTTCAGAAGGTCTTTCATATCATTAAAATCCATCAGATGGCTAGTGTTCCTCAGGAACTGAGAACCTTTCCATGACAGCTTCACATGGTCCTGCAGGCTGCTGGACCATCCCTTGACAATTTTCTCTGAACTTGTGCAGTGACATTCCACATGAGCAGAGAGCAGAGAAGCCCCCACATATACACTGAGGGAATACCTGGGTCGTGGAACAGGAGGCAACACCCATATTTTAGGAAAGGTTGTTGTGGTCAGAAGCAAACTGGAACGAAATGGGACTGTTAAGTGGAACATCTCCCTTATGAGGAAAGGCTGAGGGAGCTGGGTCTCTTTGGCTTGGAGAAAAGGAGACTGAGGGGTGACCTCATCCATGTTTACAAATATGTAAAGGGTGGGTGTCAGGGTGATGGAGCAAAGCTTCTTTCAGTAATGACCAATGATAGGACAAGGGGCAATGGTTGCAAACTGGAGCACAGGAGGTTCCATGTGAATATCAGGAGAAACTTTTTCACTGTGCGAGTGACAGAGCACTGGAACAGGCTGCCCAGAGAGGTTGTGGAGTCTCCTTCACTGGAGACATTCAAAACCCGCCTGGATGCGTTCCTGTGTGATGTACTCTAGGTGACCCTGCTCTGGCAAGGGGGTTGGACTAGATGATCTTTCGAGGTCCCTTCCAACCCCTAGGATTCTGTGATTCTGTGATTCTGTTGAGGACTGTAAGTACCTCCAGCTATCTCTGCTGACACAGCTGCTGGAAGGAAGATGAGTACATGTAGCTTTACATTAAATCCTCACTCACACATACCTTCTACATGGAGTGGGAGACTGCTTGTGTAGTGGGTGTGAGTTCTTTAGGGGCTGGCATCTGCAGAAACAGCCAGCACTAGTCTGACCACTGGAACCATGCCATGGGCAAACCCCTACCACTCCCTGCCTCTAGCCATGCCCATGTCTCTCCAAGGAGCTGTCACTGCACAAAGCTCTCACATCCACGCATGTCCCAGTGCAAAGAGAAAAGTTTGGGAATAGCTGGAATATTTGGATGCTCCAGCATCCCAAGGATTTGAAATGGCATTTCTTTTGAAAGATTTGGTAAGTTACATGAGAAAAAAAAATATTTGGAAACATTTTTAAAAGGTCAAAATCAAAACAAACATTTGGAAAATAGAGAATCTCTTCACCCAGTCTGAAATGTTAATTTCCTTTGGATTTACTGTGCATAATTTTTTTTCCAGGGCTTCAAGATTTCTTCTTTTCTGGTCAGAAAAGAATGTCAGATCCTGACATTCTTTGTGGGGCTGGAGGAGCCCCTCCCACTCGGCCCTTCTGTGCATGCATCATTCATATGAGAAATGGGCCCTGGGACCGTAAACCAGTTGAGCAATTTGCTTCCAAAAGGAAACCACCACTAGAGTAGAAAAAGATGTTGTGAACAAAAGTTATTGTTTAATGTGATAAAGGAAATCAGTGTTGAAAACAGCTACCACTGTATCCCATTTCCTACTGCTTTGTCATTTGAAAACAAAGATCCCACCCTCTCTCCTCTGCAGGCTCGGCCTAAAGCTTATCTTTCTCCCAGTTATGTGTCACTTGAATTCTTTGACTTTGACACTCCCTGTAGTTTCTCTGACTTTGTTTGTCAGGTCCACGGGGCAGGGATACACTTATTACCCACTTTCCAAAGCACAGCGGGCTACTGCTCCCTGATGCAGGCACTATACCAGTACAGATAATAAATAAAGAGGGATGTGCCAAGCCATACAAGAATTATAACTTTGAAGTTTTCTCTCTTTCTGTTTTTCTCATTGCAATTTTAATGTAGTTATTTAGAAGTCAATATATTTCACCCTTACTGCTCACTACATATTCTCAGGTCAGCAGAGACATAGAGCTGCTGAACATGCTTAAAGCAAGAAGGAGTATTTGTTTGCCAAACAGATGTAGAACATTATTACTAATTTCTTGTTCTTTATCATTCCTCTCTCAGTCAAGAAAAAATCAAATAATTGAAATCTGAAACTGGTAACAAACCGTACGGCATTTGGATTCTGAGATAAAAGAGAAACCCTGTGTTTGCAGTCATCCTGCAGTTTGTCCTTCAGCCTTAACATGTTTGTTGTCCTTGGCATTATTTTTAAAACATCTCTATCTCTAAAGTTAGCTTCTGACAAGTGAGGATTTCTAAGGTATTAGTGGTGCCCTCTCTCTGACCCTGTGAAGGCAACAACATGAGATGACTGGGACACCTCTGGGTTTCCACCACAGGGCTATCGATGAGTACAGACTCATTTACCCTGCATTTATTCCCACTGTGCATCTAATATCCTAAATGTAGCACAGCCATGGCAAATGCTTTGCTCGCACTATAGTACAGGTTTCCAAATTCCCAGTGATGCTCCCTGTGCACTAGTGGTGGTGCCAGGCAGAACTTGTCTTTTCAGACCTCTTGTTCTCTTACTAATGTTGTTCTCTGCTAGTATTACAAGACTTTCTGAATCCATGCCACATGGTAGGTGGCACCAGAGGCAGGTGTTCTATGTCCCCCACCCTAACCGTTCAAAGGGCCCACAAGCTGTTGGCTTTGCCCAGAATGCATGAATTCTCCTAAAATAACAAACATGAGGGTATTTCTACATGGTCAGCCTCTAGCACCCCAGAGTGGGCTGAGGGCAAGGTGGCCCAGAAGAGCTACATTGTTCATGTAGTTTGCATCACTCCAGGCCTGGATCAGGAGTGGGCGTAGAATGAGTTTGACCTCAGGTCTCCTCCAAAGGCACTCATCTCACCTAACTTGAGACATCTGCTACACTGCTGCCTAAAAGTAATTTTGTGCAACATAACCTCCCTGCACAGGGCAATAGAAAGCAGCAGGAAACCTTAGAATAAGAGCCATCTGACCAACTTAGACATCTACAGTGATATTTATCTCGAGATATGGGCACCTAAATGTTTGTGTCCCCATGGTGCCTGTAGTAACATTTAAAGCCTTGAGTGAAGAGCTACCCCATGGAGCCAGCAGAGACTACAATGCTGTGCAGTTCACCTTCATTCCCTTGCCTAAATATAGGTGTCTAAGGATAGGCACCCTGTGGGCCTGGCAGGTATGATACAAGACCTATGAGTAGCCCACAACTTTCCAGGGTTGTGCCTAGGGACCACACAAAATATGTTACTGCATTGCAGGCAGAGGCCTGCATTTAGGCAACTGAGTCCCATCTCTAGAGAGCATAGACATCAACACTCAGGTGTTTGCCCAGAGCTAAATCTCTCTCCTACTTCAGAATGAGCTGAGTCTTTCCATAAAAGTGTCTACTTCTTCTTCTGTGACTATATGGAAATTCCGCCCAGCTGGGTGGGTGTTGGCAGCTGTGCTGCAGATGCTGGAGACCTTCTGTTTAGGGGCATGCCACAACCACCACCACACCAGGTGAGCATTGAAAGGGCTCTTCACATTTGTGTGAAAAAATCCTTTGGAAGTATGGACTTCTTTCAACAATTTGGGGTGGGGAGAAAGGAGGGAAATTATTTTATTTGTTCTAAAATAAAGATCAGGTTGGGGGATATTTTTCAGCACTGACTAGCATGCATTTCTTGCCTATTTCAGGTTTTAAGCCTATGAAAAACTTTGTGGCTGCACACTGATCCCTCACAGGGATGCTAGAGGCAAACGGTGCTCCAGGATGAAATATTGTCCAGCTAAAAATTATGGAAAGTCTCCTATGAACTACAATAATGGCAAGATTTTGCCTCTAATTTTCATGGTCAACTTATTTACTTGGGCTTTAGTTCTTCCTCAGCACAGGAGCACCAACTGGGGTAGATCGGGCCACCACAGGGGAAATTCAGACATGTACCTCTGAGATCCCGAAGTGGTGCAGAAATACCCTCAAATGCCACACATCTGCACAGGGATGCTATAAGGGGATTTGAAAGCAACAGAGCAATGAAGAGCCAGAGGAGACTGTCAGGAATGGAAGTAGTTCAGGAGGAGGTCAGAGGAAGGCAAAGTGAAGACTTTTCTTCGAACTGCATGAAAATGCATCTTGAAATTGGGTGAAAGTTCAGGGCTGTGCCGCCTTTATCCAAACCAGATTTCTTTGCTTCACTCTCCGTGTGCAGGATTATTTTTTAGTTATTATTTCCTAGCTTTCCTGTTACTGTATGTAATTGCTCAGAGGAATGCTTAGCTATTTTGGACTCTGCATTTCATAACCAAGTTGGATTTGGGAGGAGGTCATGTCTTCATCTGCACTGACAAGCAGTGCAGGACAACTGGAGCAGATCTGCAGAGCAGGTCAGTGCTGAGGACCCACCTCACACTACTTACTGCCTTGGAGTTTTCTTCAGCCCATCTCCAGCCTGGACCAGTTCCCCATGAGGAGGTGGCACATGTTACAATCACTCCCAGGGACCACTCTCATGGTGGTTTCACCTGGCAGGAGCCCAGTTTGAGCTCCCTGAGGCCAGTCTTCACTAAAAATCCTTGTAGGTTATGCACGGGGAAGACAGACACTCACTTCAAAAGTGTGATTCTGCACCAACAAAGTACTGGTGTCAGCACAGCCCCTATCAGCAGAATAGCTCCCCTCTTTGCCCCCATCAGAACCACAGTGCTCTTAGCTGTCTGAGAAGTGCCAGTGTGGCACCAGATGGGAAATGAGCCTGCAAAGCCAAACATGGCTGCTGGCAAGACATTAACTACAGGTAGCTCCAACTACTTCTCCTACAAGCTGCAGCAAACCATGCTGATCCAACCCATTCAGCTGACCCGAGGGTATAGAAATGAGGTGTAGGAAGAGGTTAATGAGGATTTAAACACTAAGCTGACATTAGTAGGAAAGGGAGAGGGAGAAAGCTCCTTTCCAGTCACCTCTCCCTAACAAGGTGCTAACTAGCAGGGCTGCATCACACCAGCTCAGCTTGTGCTCAGGTGCTGACGGCTACCTGTTGGGACCTAAGTAACACCTGCTAGGCTGCTGGCAGTTCATCCAGGCTGTAAAAACATAAATCAGTTAAGCTCTTGACTGTACTTGAAGGGAGTCACTAGTTCAGATTAATTTTAATTGTCATTCATATAATTATTCCTGCTTGGAGAAGCAAGCAACAAGGAGAACAAGCACTGAAACCCCCTCCTCTCTGTGACTGCTGACCCACCTCTAGCCCTACAAGGGTGACAGATGCAGTCAGCACAATGCAATACCAAGATGCCCTGCAAGAGGATAGTGCTGCCCAGATGCAGCACTGTCAGCTCTTAAGGGCAAATTTGCCCTCTTTGAGGGTAATTGTTACAGTGCTTGGTATTCTGCTTGCCCTGTGACTTCTGCAATCAAGGTAGCAGAGGTGTACAGAGGTATTCTATTTCTTGAGCTGAGCTTTTGTGATCTCAGAGGAAACCTTGTGAGAGCAATACTCCAACCCAAGAATGGAAATGAAGAGAACTCAATTTGTTGTTTAAAAATGTGATTAATTGATACAAATATCTTTGGGGTGAGAAGTATAGTGTCATGCTAGGTGATTTTGTGTGAGTTGCAATAATTAAACAACACATTCTAAGGCTAAAGGCTAGCTAAACACTTCTCTTTTTCCAACCTCTATTATAAATTAAGTCAATATCTCCCATGTGCTTGTTGTCTCCTTCTCCAGGAATGAATTTTCATCCATGACGAGAGTTAAAAATATTCATCTTAAATGACTCAAAACCTTTTCTTGGATCCATGAAGGCATAAGTCCTGGGCTTAAGTGGAAAATTTCTTGAACACCCAACAAATATTTCATGATCTGATCCTGCAAATACCCATGAGTCAATAAATCTATGGAAGTTGCTCATGCACATAAGTGTTTGCAGAACTGGGTCCCCAAAAAGGATCTTTTTAGCAATGATCAGCAAAATCCCTGACGGTTAGGGGTCTAGTGGAGGCATCTGCATGCTTATTATACTTATGTAAACCTGGATCGGCAACACTTGGCTACAAATACAATGAGTAAGACTTCGGGAAGAATAGTAGCACTTCTACTATTAGTCAGACCCCCAAAGAGCAGAGAGCATCATGGAGAAGAAAAAACTGTGGAAATAAAGTTAACCAAAATTTTCTAAAATGACAATAAAAGCTTGTTGCAGATGGAAAGAATATGATACATTACCCCAAATGGCTAACCTTTCCAGGTCCATTTCAGTCAACCCTTCAGTGGATTTGTAACTTGCATCTTCTTGTTTTCTGAAATGCAACATGTCACCACTCCAGGCCCCTGATCACAGTAATGCTGCTGTCAGTGTCCTGCTGGCTGGTGGTGTCTGTCCTCCCAGATCTTCAGGGTGCTGCAGGCAGCTTATCTCCAGCCAGTGAGGATGTTTCATGGCAGTACCACAACCATAAGCACAAAGTATGTTAAGAAGGAATCACATATCTAAACAGATAAGCTCAGCTTGATGAAGGAATACAAACATTTCCTTTGGCTCTCACTGGCTTTGTAAAGCCAGCATTTCACCACATCTCTGAATTTCCTTATCAATTTCATGTTTTGCCATATGACCAGGGACTTTGTACCATCATGCATTTGGGGACATAAGCCACTTGCAAGGGAACAAGGGGCCCTCACAGGGAAGCACTTTCAAGGAAACCTAGAGGGGTGGTACAGGTCCCTGAAGCCTGTAACCTGTTAAGAGGATGAGAGACAACGAGCATCAGTTGAAATAAAGGAAGTTCAGTTTGGATTTAAGGAGATGCTTTTTCTCCCTGAGGACAGTGTGGGAGGTGAACAGATTGCCTAGAGGTTCAGTGCAGTCCAAAGCAGGTTGAGGACATTTCATCAATGGACCAACAGACCGTTGGGCTGAAGGACAGGCATATTGCTCAAGGCTTGGACACAGGCAGCATCCTTCACTCCATGTTTGTTCAGTGCCTGAACACTGAGGCAATGCCCATCTCAGGTACAGCAGCAAAACTTTTATTGCCACTATATTTTTTTTTAGGTGGGGTCATTCTGAATTAGACTGGATAATTAATTAATTATTATGAGAAGCAAGCTGCTTCCACTGTTCCTCTAATGAGCTGGGTAAATAAGAAAACACTGTCCAGCTCTGTATCTACACCAACTTCATGTCTTATGAAGGAAGGGGGAAGGAAGGTACCATGAGCCATTTGCTTCTGATGATGTGCCCATAGTTGACATACAGCACATACATATATCACACACATCAGTGGTTTTGTTGCTTCTTTTGCAGATATTTCTCATCTGGCGGCTGCATGATATGTGCCTTCTCTTCCCAGGGAACAAAGTCTTCTGACACAGACCTGAGTGCAGAGTAACACAAGCTTTGGGCTAGCAAATGGTCACAGAGTAAATAAAATGTTGCCTTCTGACCACAAAATGGTTTTTTTCCCTATGAATTTAATATCATTACATATCAGAAAATACTTTACCAACTAAGCTTTTAAAATTAGCCTGGTCTGTATGATGCTGGGAAGCAGGGATAATATTGATCACTAGGGGAACAATGACAGCAGAGTCTTCTGGTCTAATTTGTGAAGGAGGGCATGAGTGACAAGGTTGGCCAGGGAAGAGCTACAACCTGTGGTGCCATTTTTATGGTCCCCAGGCATCTAACTTCCCTCCATGCTCATGTTATTACATTACTGCATATTGTTAAAGGACCTGGCCTGCCAAAGTGCTTGGGCCTGTTTGGCTCTCAGCAAGGAAAATGTTCCTCACCCCTGCTCTGAAGGAAACATCACATTTCAAAAGTTTTCATATGGTTCAGCATTTCCCTGTCAGAAGATGCTGAACTTGGATCATGTCTTTGGTAACCAGCAGATTCACAGTAAGACTTAGCAGAGATGGGGAATCTCGGGCTCTGCTGATGATCACTGTTCTCCATGAAGGTCTAAAGGACTTGTTATAGCATCTCGAGGTGCCAAACAGGGTACTTAATGTGGGTTCTAGTTTCTGCATTGTGTTTATCAAGTGGAAAATGAGCTATGGTTGTAGAAACTGCTTACTTCAGAAAACTTATATGTGGCTTCCAGGAGGCAAGGGAGACCTGGACCTGGAATAGGATGTCTCAGTCATGAAGAGAAGTGTTTGGGCTTGAAAAGCATGGTGTTAGAGCTGCCAGTACCAGTCTGTGTTGTACTGGCAACACAAAGCAGAGAGAAACTCATTCTGGCCAGCCATGGTTTGGATGCAACATTTAGGTACCCACCTCAGAAATATTCTGGGACTGTTAAGCCTTCAGGCTTTTCACTCTTGGCCCTTTCTTCTATTTCATATGTTGGAGGAGACTCTTTAAATCGTGGATGAGGAGTAGTGCTCTGACAGTGGCGTTAGCAGGAGCTGTGTATTTTGGAACACCATCTCAGCACAGGCCAAAGAGTGAAACCACTGAAACCATCAACCAAGTTGATGACTTTTCATTTCTTGAGGGATTTCTGTCCCTGTCCCCAACATCTTGGAAATGTCAGGGCTTAAGAATGTGTTACTTTTTTCAGTTTAATATTTCCAGGGACTTTTGCAGTGTTCTTTAGAAAAAAAATTGTTAAGACACTTCAGCACTTTGAGAGCTTTATTGGTGGGGGAGAAAGAGCAAATATTGGCATATGAATAATGTGTGGATTACAAAGAGGGTAAATATAAATTGGGTTAAGTATTTTTTCTTATCTCCAGATCACTGTACTTTTGTCCTCTTTCCAGCTCAGCAGAACTTTTAGCCAGCTCAGATGTTTCCTCAGAGACCCATAAAAGCTCTACAGCCCTGAGCAAGCCCCATAAAATAAGTAAAACCTCCCAGTGTGAAGTCCTGCCTCCCTCCCACTCAGCAATTAACTCTTTTTCCTCTCACTTACATACAAGTCAGATTCCCACACATCGAATGCCAAGTTTTCTGCTACTCTTCTTTCACACCAACCTCAAGAGAAGGGGAAGGGATTTTTAACCATCTTGTCCTTAGGGTCTGCTGGGTCCTTTTCATCTCCAGGTGTCTCCTGGAACATCTGCAGTCTGCTATGGGCCTGTCTCAGTTTTCTTGGCCATCAAAGGATGCTCAAATCTCCTTGCTTTCAACCCTTTCTCATATGAGATTGTGTCTTACCCATACCTATATGCCTTCATATCTCTTACTACCACCTACACTATCGACTTAGAAAGAAACAAACACTCTGGCTCCTGAAAGCAAAGTTCTGGTGAAGGTCTTGGCGTTTGGCAGCTCTTCTACCTTGTGCCAGGAGCATAGAGAGGTTACAGTAAAACAAAGCCCCGTGGTCTCAAGTAACTCACACATCTCCCAGTGACAGAACTCCAGCAGTGTCCTAGCTCAAATCCCTCCTTCTCTGTGGATGGCAGACTTGCAAAAGGTCTACCCACATTAGCTAGCCTAATTAGTTTTTTGCCCCTTTTATTTTCTGGAGCATGAAAAATCACTTTTACTCTCCATTTCATTCTCTTGCAACTCTAGATTATAATTACTGTCTGAGCCTGTTTGCTCAGAAACTCTGGAAGTACAATGCAGTTTGTTTTAAAGACCATTTGCAAGAGCAAAATATCAAATGTTGGTAACAGTGCCAGCATTTATTATATGGAGTTCCCCCGTAGCTAGTTCATATGAAGTACTCATCATATGACATTGAAGAAAGCATGTGACTAATTGACTGTTTTCAGAAACAGCAAAGGCTCTTTAGCTGGTTTCCAGCCCCTCTACAGCTGGCCAGCTCCTGCTAGTTTCACAGGGACAAACTGGATAAGCAAATACATATGTCTGAATGTGGCCTATTTAAGCTCTATATAAAAAGCTGAAAACTCTGGAAGACAAGCCTAAGCAAGCAAGACTTGTTCAGGTGTGAATGCACCATTCCTTGAGATGCTTTCTGGAGTTTAAAAGCAGGTTAAGCTGTCCATGTCAACACAGCCAAAAACTGGAGCACCCACACAGCAAGGGAGTCAAATGTAAACCTGGCACTGCTTTGTTGGCTTCTCTGTGTTTATTCCAGATATTAAGATCCCCATTTGCTACCTAAGTGGAAGAATTTAAGTTCATCTGGGGTTTGACTGTATCTGTTGAGCCATGTCTGTGTGTTCTGGCGTGCTCAGATCTTGGAAGAGAACCCAGTTCAACATTATAAAATACAAAGCAACATAACAGTAGTCAAATAAACATAAAATAGGGAAACACAGTGATAATATATATGCAAAGAAAGCTGCATTTGCTGTGCGACTAGAACAGACTCCTAAAATCAGTCAGGAATGGGTGAAATGGCAAACAAGCCCATACACTCTTTCTAAAATACTACATTTTCTTTAGTCATTTCCAACCCTAAATGTATGAGCCTCATAGGAGGGGCACAACAAAGACACCTCTGATGCCACATCACATAGGTGTCTTGTCACAGCTGCTCTGCCCTCCTGGCAGCACACAAAGGCAGAAACTGCAATGGGAGCCTAAGCACAAGCATTTAGTTTGTTACATCTGTAAACAGTTAGGTGTCCAATTTTATATACCAATTCACATTCAAGACCACTAAATGTTCTCCTCCTGAGGCTGACAGCTGATGTGAAACCATAACTTGTCCGCATGCCAGTGCTGAGGCAACTGACTACTGCTAATTAGTGCTATTTTTTTATAGGAAACAGCATTCAGAAGGCAGATTTTGCATTTTAAAGAAGTGAAAAGGTTTTCTATTGCAGTCTAGGGAAGGAGGTGGGGATTAATAAACTGGTCTGGACCTCCAGGTCCAGCCTGTTTCCTTGCAGCTGTAAGCAGCTGGCTAGCCCACACCCTGGGTACCCAAATGAGAGAGGAACCTGTGATTCTGGATGTCAGTTGAAAAAGAACTACAGACCTACATATGTGAAAAGTGTGGATCCTGTACCAAAGTGGCTTTTCACAAAGTTTCCCAGGCTCAGTAACAACAGAAACAAAAGATGGCGGAAAACACACGATTGCTAACAAGGCCCCATGCTGAGGAGATTTCCCTGTAACTGAGTTTCTTAAACAATGCACAAGTCTCCGAGGAGCAGTGAAACTTGGACAAACCCATGGCCAGATTGTGACCCGTGCTGAGAGATCCCCAAGTTATCTGAGTCAGCCCTGTGAAGCATCAGGAGTCAGTGGGGATTCCAGAAGGCCCCTTACATACTCTTGTAATTGCATAAAGTAACATTAAGACAAGGATAATATTTATCGGGGGATTCTCTTATATAGGAAAACCCTCAGAGATGACTCCATTGGCACTCTTGCAATCTCCCTTCCTGTTTTCCTTTGGCAGGGTGAGATCCAAGAGGACCAAAGCAGCCTTTGGTTGGTGTACTGCTGCTGAATGAAACACCAGGTGTTGAACGTAAGACCTCAGGTTTAGGTGCATGCCAAAGACATATACTGTCATCATAAAGGGACAAACAAGGGAGACATGGCAAAGTCAACAAAAACCCAGAGGATGGATGACTGGCTATCATACTGATTCTTGCCTTTTTTTTCTGTTTGGAAAACAAACGTGCTGTGTTTGATGTGGCTGACAGCAGCTAATAGCTGTAGAAAAATGAACACATACCATGCAGGAACAATCCCCTCCACAATGACGGAGTCAACAAATAAAACCTTGAACGGAGAGAGGAAAATTAGGCAATCTCAGTCATTTTATACAATGGCTATAAAAATCCCAATATGCTATATGCTGCAGAGATTAACCCACATTATAATATTTTTACCTCCCAACTGATACATCACATGATTATTTCAATAAAATGTTTTTCACAAGCCTGAAGCTCTTTGGAGCTGTGGCCCCTCAGGTGCACAGGATGTTTATATAAATGGAAATTTGAATGACAAGAATGGAAAGCTGCAATTAGGCACCAGCATGATTAGAAATGCCCCTTAGCATGGAAAAACTAGACACCTGTCTTCAGCAGCTTGCTTTTGCAGATGACAGAGCCAAGATCCCTGAACCAAACATGCTTGCACTGGCAGACCATGGTTCAGCCCTCCCTTTTTTCAAAAGAATCCAAGGCCTGGGAATCTCAGCAGTTTGAAGGATCACAAGAAGGAAATCACATTTCAACCACTCAGCTGAACTGACCCCAAGCAGTTTGGGGTCACTGGCAGTAGCAAGGAACGTTGTGCCTTGCTTTTGAGAGTGCCATGGCAAGTGGACCAGTGAAAAATTCCCAAAGGTTTTCAGAATTTTCCAAGTTCTTGCAAGTTGCACATGGGTTTCACATGCACTAAGTCACCCTCCCCCCGTTGGCACTTAGCAAGTCTTTCCCTTGTCTTAGGATGGTATTTTTCCTCCCTCTGCTGGGATTCTAAAGCAGGTCCAATAACCTTGCAAAGCCTGCAGAAGTGCAATGTGGTGGGTCATCAGCATGTCAGCAACCCCATGCCCTCACTCTGTCCTGGGCCGCAAACTCAGTCTTGGGCAAAATGTGCAAGCATCATAACTCTTCTAATATATACATAATCCACTTGTTAGAAATATTAGTGTGTTGCTAAGATTTTTCTATATAGTACCATGTGTTGTACATCCACTCTATACTTCAGTGACATACATTTTTCTCCTCAGATGCAATTCAAACCATCCTTACAAAGCTTTCTGTCTCTATGTCTTATATGATGGCTTTTTGAAGCAATCCTGTTTTCAGTACAGGTTAATCAAATGTGATATGATATATCAATTGGTGTATATATTATTATAATACACTCCAGATATACACAAGAATTCAATAACTGTATGAATAAATGGCATTTCAGTTGCTCTGAATAACATGCTTTTTCTTGTTTACGAACCCTTGGACTTTTAAAGAAAAACAGCCCAAGCAGATTTCCCAGCACACGCGATTCCAGAATAATTTTCAAAAGAAAAACTCAAAAGGAAGATACCAAACCAGACTTTTGTTTGGAACAAAAGATCTTAAAGCATATTTCTAGCAGGAGAGCTGAGAATGCAGGAAGAAAGTATAACTTAAAATGTAAAATAAGAGCTGCAGCAGCAGTAAAGGCAACTGGGAAATGGGTGAACAGTTCTAAGAAGCTACAACCTAACCTAGACCATTTCTGTGCAAAAAGCAAGTGAGAAAACTGGGAACCACCAGCTTTCCCCCCAGAGGAAGATTCCCCATCACTTTGAAAGTCATGTGTTTATCGGAAAGATCAGTTTTGGGCCTGTGCAGACAGAGGACTAGTAGAGTACCTGGCAGGAGACCTGGGGTCTGCAGCATGACCATGGACGCTCTGTGCTGGAGCCCAGGCTGATGCAGTATGACAGACAAGCTTATCAGTGTGCCGTTTTGAAAGGTAAACATTCAGAGCAGGGAAGTAACAAAAAATGAACTGCAGAGATAATAATAATAACCCATGGTGTTACTTGAAACTAAGGGACAAGTTCTCATTCTGGTTAGTTACTTCTCTGTTTTATTTAGGTTACGGTGCCTAAAGCTGGTGTTGACAATACTGTTCATTTTGTAGGTCTTGGTTTTTCTTGCATTCAGGGAGAGGAAATGCTAACATATTCACAGTTTGGAACAGTTTTCTCTTGTTTGTTCACTGTTGATTAGTAGCATAAACTAAACACGACCTCAGATGACTTGTATTTACATACTCTGCTGTTTGGGTAAAGAACACAAAACCACATAGTGTATCTGCTCTTTACAGTCTGGGGACCTCTCATCTGTATGCTGGTGCCTTTAGGCAGCTTTGTGCGTACAGGTGAATGCGTCACATGGATTTCGGCTCTCACCCTGCCCTTTCCTGGAGAATAGGACTCCAGGTGTCTGCCCAAGGAGGCCTGGTGGGATGAGGGATGAAGTTCTGCAGATGGTCTCTGCCTTTCTCAAGGCTGTTCCAACCAAAAAGCAGGACTCTGATGAACCATTTGGAGCAGCCCCTTCCCTCCTCTCCGCAGCTGATCTATGAATACCAGTCTACCAAGGCTGGCCAAAATGGTTTTCAACATTCAGTGTGATGACATGGGGAAGGAGGTGATTCAGCACTGCCTGAGTCCAGACCATGAGCTTGCTGCAAGAGATGTGATGCCAGCACTCCTGCTTGGTAGGGACACCCAAGAAGCAGCATAAGAAGGGCTCATACAGGAGAAGTTTTGTAGCCTGGGCCAGGCAGAACAGGGGCCAGCATGAAGACAGAGATGCTGTGTGAGCTGGAGGAGTGGAGACGATTTGGTCTCAGGTCCTCTTCTGTCTTTTATTGTCTCCATTTCATTCCCTCATGATGCTACTGCTCATATGGATGAGGAAAATGCTGCTGCTGGGTGTTTCGGGGGCACTTAGAGTTGTGGCATTAACAGCTGCTCTGTTTATGCAGGAGAGAAATATGTGGGCAAGGCAGGTTAAGCATCTGCTAGAAGAGATCAAGTGGGACAAGACAGATCATGCTCACAGGTGCCAGAAGGGAACACCAAACTCTGCTTCATGGTGAAGCATTTTTGGACATAACTTAGGCCATACTTTCAAGACACAGTCAGTGCTTCACTCAGCTCCAAGAAAGAACCTCCAATTACTGAAGGGAGAAGGTCACTGAAGGGAAAAAATGGAGGTTAATGATGGAGAATCAGTGAAAGCCAATAGGGATTTTATTAGCAGTTTAAATAAGCACAGGCCATATCTTTAATGAATGAAAAGGACCTGCAGCCTACAGAGCAAAGAAAGCAGGATAAAGTCTGGAAAGCAATTAAGTGGGCAGAAACACTATTGCAATTACATTCAAGAAGAGTTTTGGAAACCTCTTGGAAATAGTCTGTAATGATTTTACTCTTAATTCAAGATAAACTGGTTCTTGCTGCCCATGGTACTCCAGGGAAAATCACAGTGCCTGCAATTTTAGGAAAAGTGTCTCCTGAGAAAGCACAGCAGGAGCACATTGTGTATTTGCACTTCGTCTGTTTCTACTGGTCTAATGGTTAGGAATATGATGGGATAAAGGTTGGACTTGATGACCCTGGAGGTCGCTTCCAACCATAATGATTCTATGATTCTGTGATTCTATGATACTTACAAACTTTCAAAGCTTTAGACTTAACAGACTAACAGACTACAAGTTTTGTCTTGTGAGGAATGGGCTCTTTCTTAGAGATTGTCTCTAAAACCTGGGAATGGACTTTGCTGCTCCTGAACCAAAACTGTGTGCTCATTAAAACAACTTTCTTGCTATGTGTATGTTGAACGTACATGCCACCTACACTTGTGCCACTCATCCACCGCTGCAGGGGCCTGCTGCAAGGCCTGGTCAAATAGCATCTCCTGCCATCTAAAGGCTTTTTACATAAGCATGAGGGTATCTCCAATGCTCACGTTTGACCTCAAGTCCAGGCACAGCTATGAACTTGCACAAGTTGCATTTGCAAAGCGTTTGCAGGAGCTACTCAAAGCAAGAAACCAAGGTCAGAAATTCTTCACGGGAGTCTAGGAGATTATGCTCCTTCCCTCTCTTGCCCTCAATGGTTCCCTCCCTCCCAAAGGGTCATGGATTCCTCTAGGAGCCAGCTTGAAACTTCTATTTAGGGGGAGAAAAAAAAAAGTTGTTTGTTTTTTTTTTTAACGAAGGTGCTTATTTCCAAAAAAGGTGAGGCCACACCTGGAGTACTCTGTGTTCAGTTCTGGGCTCTCCAGTACAAGACAGATAATGGAGAGAGTCCAACAAATATGATGAAGGAACTGGAGCATCTCTGCTATAAAGAAAAATAAGAGAGCTGGGACTTTTCAATCTGGAGGAAAGAAGGCTCAGTGGGATTTATACCTGATGCAGGGAGTAAAAAGCTAGGCTCTTCTCAGTGGTGTCCAGTGACAGGACAGAAGTCAATTGGCACAAACTGAAATACAGGGAAACCCACTTAATAGAAAAATACTTTTTATTGTGTGATGGTGGTTAAACATTGGCACAGGTTGCTTAGAGACACTGTGGAGTATCCATCCTTGGAGAGGCTCAAAGCACAAAAGGACACGATCACACGATCCTGAGTAGCCTGCTGTAGCTGATCCTACCTAAAGCTGACTCAGCAGAGGGGATTGGACTAGATGATCCTCAGCTGTCCCTTCCCACCTCAGCCATTCTGTGAGTCTATGATAATTTTTGCCCAATAAATAAAACCACTATGAAAATGTCCTGGATTTTGAGCTTTGCTTCTGTGAAATTTTGGTTAAGGCTTTGTCTGGCTGCATGATGTAGTGCTTGATATTATTCATAGACTAGTACACTTCTTCAGGCTGGAAGGAACTTTTGAAAATCAGGTCCACCACAGTGATCAAAGCAAGGCCAACATCAAAGCTAGATCAGGTTACTCATGACCCTCTCCAGGCTGGTTATGAGCACCTTCAGGGATGCAGTTTCCCCCACCTCTCTTGGCTGCTGTCCCTGTACTTGATCACTGTCATGATAAAATATTTTCCTAATACTTAATTGGAATTTTTCATGTTGCAGTTTGTGTTCATTGCCCTTTATCCTTTCACTGTGTCTCTCAGAAAAGTGTGGTTCCACCTTCTTTCCAATCCCACTGAAGACCGATTTAAGCCACCATCTCCAGCCGAGCCTTCCCTCTCCAAGGTTGAACAAATCCTGTGCTCAGCCTCTCCTTCTATGGCCTGTACACCAGCCCCCTAACCACCATGGTCACCCTCTCCTTGACACACTCCAGTCTGCCTTGTACTGGAAGACCAGTGGTACTCCATATGCAGGCTCACCTGTGCTGAGGATAGAAGTAGTACGTCACTGAGCCCACTGACTCTCCCCTTGCTAATGCAGCTCAGTCTGTGGTTGACCTTCACTGCTGCAACTACGTGCTTCCTTGGCATGTGCCATGTGAAGGTTTCCCCAGCTTATCTTCTGCTGGTTAGGCTGTATTTGGAGCTGAGTGACACAACTGGCACTGAAGAGTTATGGCAACCATTTGCACCCAAGGACCTGGCCCCCAGGTTGTTGCCATAGCCTTTGACACTTGACATTTTGATATTTACACCATGATTCTTGCACTCAGCTATGATTATGGCATTGTTCTCACCAGAGTGCTCATTCCCACCAGGGCCATACTTTTCACTGACTGTTGTGATGCAGCTGGCACAGCGATGTGGCACAAGTCCTGTGGGAGTGCTTCCTGCTTTATGGGACACAGAAGCACGATGAGAAAGGCAGCAGCAGTACAAGGCATGGCTTTGTTTTCAAATGTTACCAGCTTAGGGCCCTCAGGCAGACTGGCAGCTCTGCAGGGGTGGAATTTTTTAGACATCCATGGATGTCAGCCTCGCCTCAGGAAGCAGAACAGGACTGCTGCAGTGTTGACCTCATTCCCTTCAGCATTTACCTCATTCTCTTCTGTTGGAGGAAAACAGATCTTCACATGAATAACATTGATCTGCGTGGCTAGAAAAAAGTACATGGGTTTTGGGGACAGAAAACTACAGTTTCTTGTAGGGAGGAACCACAAGAAGCGCTTCACATTGTTCAGTGGGTTGGGTTACCTCCCGCGAAGGCCTTCAGTTATCTTTCCAAGTGACACCCAATGCTTCCTTTGCCACCAATGAGCTCTTCTATTTGACTTCTGGATCCACATGCTGGGCTTTGGCTGCCCCCGAGAGCCCTTGGCATTTCTCACATGCTGGTGATTGTTCCTGCTGCCTTTGAGGCAGAAATCCCAATTCTCACAAAAATACAGTACAGTGATCAGAGATTAGCATCTGGAACTGACCAGGGCCAGACAATGCCTCAAGCGACTTCTTCGCCTGTCTATTCCTCCCCACCCCTTCCCCTGTTTTGTTTTTCTCCCTTTCTTTTCCAGCTCTGTACAATTCACCATGGGGTAGGGCCCTGGCGTCTCTTCATCCCAGAGAGACTTGGACCAGAGGCAATGCAGCCACAGGCTTTGTGGATTTTCTCTCTGTGGGGATCCTCCCTCTCCTCCATCCTATTCCCCCAAGGATCACTCTGACAAGAAGGCAGGGTTGATGCAACACCCCTCAGAGCCTCTGAAGGGACACAGCACTCTCCAAGCTGACATCAAGGGCTTGGAGAACAGATGCAGATGTGGCTTTGGCAGAGAGGGGGCCGTGGGAGGACAGTTGACAGAAGGAAAGACCCATCCCTCTCCTACCAGCACCATCTGGAGCTATACAATGTCCCCTGGCATGCAGCACAGTCAGAAAGCTGTACAGCTCTTCAGATTGAATTTACTTTCAAGTGGGCATGCTGCTTCTCCTACTGTGGCACAGTAGGACCAGTGTGTCACAGGGACAGCAGGAAGGGGGGAAGGACAGGAGTGAGTGGCCCAGTGGTCAGGGCATTGCCAGGGCCTTGGAGAGAGGATCTGGATGGGAAGTGACTTTCCTGACCCACATGTCTTTAGTTGTCTCTTTAATCTTGCCGTCTCTTAGATAAACAAAGAGCAAAAATAGTATCATCTCTTCAGGAAACTACCTACTATTGCGATAACATGTTAGTTACCCTGCACATGGAGCAAAGAATGCAAACGTGTTGATCAGATCACCTCATACAACATAGGGGACTCACGCAGACCTCAAAGCGAGGGAAACAGTCTGGGTACCATTGCATTTCATGTGTTTCCCTGTTGTGTCCTACTGCTGACTCTGCCCTGTCTGGTTTAGCCTCAGAGAAGGTTTCCACTGCGGAGGAACAGTGCACAGTGCCTCTGACCCCTGTCCTTATCACCCCCCAGTTCCTCCTGTTAAAAAAAAACCATGGCCACAGCTCTTCACTCATGATGATATCCACGAATGGGACTGTCCCACCCCAAGGGTATTTTCATCAGGGAATGAAGGAATTACATCTCTGCAGATGAACAAATAAAAACTCACCTGTGGTGTCTGAAGGTGAAAATGCAGAAAACATGGGCTATGGGGAGGCTGTGAAACCAGGCCCCGCTCTTTGGAGTTAGTGGCCCAAGTCCCACTCACATGTGCTGAAGACTGGGCTCTGGACCAAATCATGACTTTGATTCAATAAAAGAAAAAAGTACCTTTCAGAATTGGATGCCTCTTCTAGAATAAAAAAAGGCCACTGAATAATTTAGGTTGGAATGGATCTCTGGAGTGCTCACATTCAATCTGTTGTCCACTGTGACCCTCACGCCCATTTCTGCATAGCTGGAGTGTCATCCTAGTCTGTATTGCTACAAAGGGCTATTCCATCCCACATCTGGGACTTCTCACTTCCCTTTGCTGAACTGGATGAAGCTCCTGACAACTCATTTCTCCAGCCCGTGAATAACCCTCTGATCAGCAGCTCTGTCATCCAGCACACCAACCACTCCCCAACCCCAGTTTAGTATTAGTCACGAGCTTGCTGATGGTGCATTCCATATGTGCATCCCATCCCATTGTCCGTGTCATTAGACAGTATTGGCCCCAGTATTGGCCCCTGGCGATGGCACTTGCAACCAGCTGTCATTTAGACTTTGTACTATATTTGATCACAACTCCTTGAGCCTCACAACACAGCTAGTTTTATGTCCACCTGAAAGTCCAGCTATCCAAGCCATATTCCACCAGTCCGGCTACAAGCACACAGTGGGAGATCATGTCAAGTACCTTACAAAAGCCAAAGTAAATAACATCCACTTTTCTCCCCTTGTGCACAGAGCCAGTCATCTCAATGAAGAAGATGATCAGGCTGTTCAGGCATAATTTGCCCTTGGTAACTCCACACTAGCTGCAACCACCTTCGAAAGGGAACAACACACTCACATGCTTCCAGTCCCTTAGAAAAAGTTGATACTTAATGCTTTCCCAAGGAAGACTTTTCAAAAGCTAACAATTTGTCACTTTGTCAGATTACTTGCACAGATGACCAGAAAGGATGAAATAGAAATGGAACCATGTATCATAGGTTTATTAGGGAAAAAACATATTTCAAGACCATATATTTGGCACTGTACTGAATCAAAAGTATGTAAGAACAATTAAAATGTTAAAACCCAAATCACCATGAAAAATTAAATGCTTTTTTAATCACTTTAGTTCCTTTCTTTTGGCCCCATACAATTTACAATAACTACAGGAAGCAATTGGAAAGGTGTTAGACCTATACTACATGTAAGCTGGAATGAGACGGAGAGATGGACCAGAGACCAGATCTGTCCCCTAGGTATGCTGCTGCTCTCCCAGGTCATCAGAATGGTGGAATCTTCTAAACATGAGCAAAGGCTGTTGAGATGTTGCTATGAAATGGTAAGACTATGAAAATTACTGAGTAAACCATTATTAATGCTAGATTGCCCAGGAGGACTACTAAAATCCTATGTTATGGCAAGCTTCCAAATGGCTGCTAAAAAAATCATCATTATACCTTTCATCTATGTCAGCTTTTGCTTTCTGATCTGAAAGGAAGAGATTTTGGTAGAATTTTAAATTAACTGTATCCAAATTTGTCCCTAGGACGGATCAAAGTCAAAGGAGTTTCCTGCTACTTGACTCTTGTATTGGTGGCTTGGGCTTCTTTTTGGAGGGCAAATAAGTTAAAGCAGTTTCTAATTTGCAAGTTACTCATCCCATGCCTCCGCACAGTGAAGTGAAAGATACTGACAAGGAATAAATAGCATACCAAATAAGATGAGAATGGATTGAAGAAAAGTTACAGTCACAGAATCAGTAAAGTTGGAAGGGACCACAGTCGGTCATCTGGTCCAACCCCCCTGCCCAAGCAGGGTCATCCTAGAGCACGTGGCACAGGGCTGCATCCAGATGGTTCTTGAATATGAGGGAGACAGTGAGAGAGTGAGTTGCACTAGAAGTTTTAAGTAGTAAAGGATAGAAAGTTTAACTCATGCTGATAAACCGCTGAATTTTGATGGACTATACAGTGCCACTCTAGCATGAATAAAGGGGTAGATTCGCATTGAACATCCAGTCCAAAGGCTGCCAAGAAAGTAGGACACAGGTCTTTGATCATTAATTCAAATGTTAGATCAACAGTACGCACAAAAAAATACAAATCTTTCCTTGGTTAATATATTGTGCATAGCAATATCTCAAAGAATTAACAGCACCTTTTACATAAAAATTCCAAACATATTTATCTAGTGAACAAGAAAAACTCAGCATCTCTAAGCAGTACTTCTGCAGATGCACAGTACTGTATTTATATAGATATAGATATATATATCTCAAAGTGAATTTACAATGTGACCTGGTGATTAGTCCAACAGTGGGCAAACCCACAGGGTAAGTCTTCTAGAGAATACATTGCCTTTGGTGGGCAGCCGGTTACGTGGCACAATTGCATAGGCGAGCCCCAGCAGGCAGCAAAGGACAGTTTGGCATCCCATTAAGCAAGCACAGCATGCTTAGGTCATTCCTGCAAGATATAAGAAACTTCAAAATATTCATGACTAATACCGTTCTAGTTTTCACAGGTCGTGCACATTTTAACCGCCTCTCTGTGCCTTAAAGACCCAGAGGAGGAAGGTAGGACACCAAACTTATATCCTGTCCTTGCTTCTAAGCAGAAATCAAGCAGCACCACAGATTTAGGCTGGTAAATTGGGGACCATGCTTGGCTTCATGGGGGTTTCTTGAGCAGCTGGTCTTCACTGTTTTGCCTCATTTCTCTTCTTTTTTTTTTTTTTTTTTTTTTTTTTTTTCTGTTCTGAATCAGTTGCTCTCAGTCCTCTGGTAGAAATCATTTGAAAAGCATGCTCTGCCTACAACAGGAAAGCAGACTGCTACCATTTCCCTGGGATAGGCACACCACACTCATACCAGCCCACGTAATAGTAGGGTGTTGTGTATCCAATGCGTCCAAATGATACAGGCTCCTGGCGGTACTGGCGGTAATACCCTGTTGGAAGAAAAACACCCATTTGCATTTCAAAACAAAGACATAGTAATTTAACAAAAGTAACGGACACAGTGAGAGTCAATTCCACAGCCCAAATGAAAACTTAGAAGCTGTCTGGTAGGCAGTTTTGTCAAAAGGGTATCTGCTAGCCCTGGTATTTGGCCTAGATCCTTCTTGAATCATTTAACTCTGGTCCTTTATCTTTCTTGTAGTTTGGATTGGTTTTACTGTTCAAGATCTCTTGAACCATTGTGTAATGCTGTGGTATGCCAAGGTGCTTCTGTGTTTCACTCCAAAAGGTGGTTATATTTCAGCTGTGTTTATGAAATCTGCAAGTGAGTTTAAATATATGACGGACTCTGGGGCAAAAAAGTACCATCAAATCATACTATCTCACAGGGCTCAAGAGACTATCAACAAACATGAGCTTTTCACAAAACAAAAAGGTATCATTTCATGCAGTAAATATGGAGTTAAGACCTTTCTCCCCCGTTTTCTCCATCTGCAGAAAGAATGTGACCGCTTAAAGCATTAGGAGAGGTGCAGCATTCTTCTCCGCATAGCTCGTGCAATGGAACTTGTGAAACACTCATGTCTTGTGCCAGTAATGTAATTTCTGTATGCTCTCTACCTCTGTCTCCTAGACCTAGTAATACACATCTGTATTAATCATCCCTCTTTTGAACTGAGAAATGCTGTACTTCCCAGTGACATATAAATACCAGTGACTATTTAATTTTCTTCCTGGTAACACCATCATGAAAAGAATATCAGCAAACAATTTAACATGGAAACCATTAAAGCCAGCTGAATAACTAAATAACTAGATTTATTGAAAAGATCAGATGACTTTCATAATTGGGTTCATTTTGTGAAATAAGCCATCACTCTCTTGGCTATGTGAGCTGGGAAGTTTACTCAGAGGAACCCCTTCAAGGTGAGAATTTTCACTTGGAGGGAGATACCCACCAGAACAGAATAAAAGTCCCTCAGTCCAGACTTAAGTCTCTAGACACAGTCCTATGTGTTTTGCATTGAACGAACTGGTCAGAAACTACTCACAAAAGCCATATTTGCAAAGATGCAGCTGGTCCTTTGTGGCATGTGGAAGAGTTTTTGCACCTCGATTCAATGAGGCAGGTCTTATAATTAGGAGGAAGGTTTCATAGACCTATACAATTTTTTTCTTTTTGTTTCTGCATTTATTTCCTGTAAATTATTTGTATTATATGCCTCTTTTTTTCTTTCTCTCTCTCTGTCATTCTCTCTCTCGTTCTCTCTCAACACCCACAAGTCCTTCTGGGACTTTCATAACCTGTTCAGCTAGGCCTGAGTACAAGATCACCTCATCGCCTACTTCACCAGCAGAACTCCTCAGAGAGCTGCCAGCAGCTGTGGACAAAGAGCCCCACTCTGGGCTCCATTCCCTACTCCTTAATCCTATGGATGAGATGACAGGCACCTGGCCAGCAACCCACTCCCCCATTGCTGTACCTCGGATGGTGGGCAGGGCTTCAACGTATGACTGAGGTCCTGTTCTTCCATCCAGGTGTGAATCCACAAACTGGCAGTGGTCCTCGCCCCTTCCCCAGCTATCCCCGATGCTGTAGAAGGTGTCTGAAGGGTGATACGGATCAATTATTTGACTCAGCATTACTTTTGTTTGGGATGCTCTTTACCACCAGGAAAACAGATGTGGGAGAAAGCAAGAGAAGTATAACAGTGACGAAGAGAGTATTACCAATGAACAAACAGTGGCTGGAAAGAGGGAGAATGCTACATCTGCAGTATGGAAGGAGAAAATATGGAAAAGGGAAAAAGGTAACAGCTCAGTAAGAAACAGTCCCCATTTTGCAAGTCCATGAACACTGCAGGACAGGTGACAGGTTGAGGGAATTTCAACTGGACCAGTCATTTCAACATATCATGAGAGAGTAAAAAATGCTGTGTATGTCAGTACCATTAGTCTGACTGCAGTCTCAAAGGAAAACTAAAAACTGTGGAGCTCTCTTTCTCTAGCAGATGGGGTGGGTCCTGCCACCCTGTTTGTTTCTTATTGCATATTGAAAAACTGTCTTTAAACTATACCAATGCACTGCAGTAAGAATAACACATTAGCATCTGAAAAGCCACTGAGATAATTCCAGTACTCCAGATTGACAATACAGAAAGTTTTCTTCATTATCTCTTTGTAAATACACCTGTATAAGAGCTACTGTTAACCCTTAGGAACACTGCCCACTCAGTCACTGTAATACCAGTCTTTCCTCCACTGTTCCCCACTTTGAACTGCCCTGGGGCTCTCTAGGGTGTAACACTGTCTGACCACCTGCAGCTGGGCCTCACCCACCCATGGAGCAAGCATGGGACTTCCTACGGAAATGTGCGGGGAGCAGAACTTTGTTTTCACAGTATAAAGCACATTGTTTTCTCAGGACACAAACACACACAGGCTTTTCAAAGGAAACTTCCTCCTGTCCTCTGTCTAAAGAGCTCTGCTGGAAAGCTAATGGCAGGGCATTAGCTCAACACAAAAGCAGGGCAGCTCAGCTATTGCATCAGACCTTCTTGAGAGAAGGAGTCCCAGCCAGCCATCACACAATTCTTTCACAGACAAGGTGAAGAAAGTAAGAAGACAGAGATGACAAGTAATCATGTATCAGGAAATCAACCTTGGTGCCTACCTTTGAGGTCATCACTGAGGTAAATCTTGTACCTTAAGGAGTTGCAAAGAACCACTCCTACAAACTTGCGGTACCAAGTTCGTTTCACATACTGCTTGCCACTGCAGTCTGAATAGGTGGGGTCATATTTAAAAGTGAATGGGATCCAGATAGGCTCACCACCTTGGAGAAAAAAAAAATCAATATTAAGGATAGACTTTAGCATTTTGGTCTGAGTTTTGCTGAGGTTGACATCTAATAATATGCTTTACAAGAGATGTTGCAGCAGATTAACACAACTTTTCTATATCCAGACATGCAAGTTCAAGAGTAAATATTAAAAAAAAACTAAATAAAAAAGCAAGAAACTTGATTAAATCCCTTCTAAGCAGTGGACAACAATAACTGTTAAAATGGTAAAAATATAAAATAAAAAAATGTGACTGCATGTACTGAAATGTAGTTTTAAGTAAACACATTGTCTCACTGTTTTTAGTAAGACAACTTCTCTGCCTAATGATACTCAGTGTTTTTTCTAAACAGATCCTGACCTTAGGTCTGACAGCGACACTGTCTAAATACAGCCACTTGCATCTTAACACTAAGTACAAAACTTAATCCTTTTTCTAGAGAACTGATGTCAAAAATTCTGCAGTAACAGCCCGTGATGTGAATTAAAGTCTATTCTTGCTATTTTGCTAAAAAGATCAAATCAGAAACATACTTCTCTGTTTTGTTTTCTCACATTACATCAAAACAGATAAGGTTCCAATAAAAGACATGTGAGACTTTTCCTGGGGAACTCTGTCCAGAGCACTGCTGCAGAGGAGACTGCTTAATTGTATCACAAAAGTATAAAAATTTCTACTGGCTTGACTAAATGTTTACTTTACACTAACCAAGAGAATATAACTTCTGTTGAAATTGCTGTTGTAGTAATGTATATAGAATTACATAAAAATCTTCCAATAACTGGTATTTTTCTTTCTAGTTACAGCACAAAACCCTGTTTTTGCTGTCCTATTTTGAGGTGGTTTACAAATGAGATTGAACGTTTTTTCTCTTAGTTGTTCTTCCTCCCTGTAACTAGGCACGTGGACCAAATGCTGCAAACACTTGAGAAGCAATCACTGATCAGCAATCCTCAGAACTCCAACGGTAAGGACAAAAGTGTAACTAGAATGACTTTACGCAATTAGTCACATGGTGAAAAGATTGTGGAATTTTGGCCATGGCTTTCTGCTTAGAAAAAAAGCAATAAACTATCTATTTTTTGAATGCAATTTTATTGCTGTGAATAGCCTGCTTTTGTCTGTCACTTTTGCCCACCTCCAAAAATCCTGAAGGATAAACTTGGCATGTCCTATAAGAGCTGAGCTGGATGTTCAGAAGCTCTTCATTTCCCCAGGTTCCCAGAGCTCTGCCATCTCTTTTTGGTCTATCTTATCTCTACTACTGCAGCCACACAAAAATATTTTCTCTGTCCAGTCAAAGCAGAAACTACAAGTGCAAAAGCCAACACCTTACAAAACCTCCTTTCCATAAACAGATCCACAAAAGAGTGACAGTAAAAAACCTGAAGGTGACCAGTGACACAGGAAGGCCACTGCTCTCAGAGGCCTCCCACACTGACTGCAAGAGACACAGCGTGCTCTGCAATATCTGTGCATCACCAGAGACATCTGAGAGGACATGGACAAAACAGACTAACAAGCATAATAAAACAGAGAAAGGAGGGAGAAACTGGACATTGTTTTCATGAACAATGCAGTCAAAAAGCTCCAGAACTAACAATTTGAGCTGCTTAGGAAAGCTGACACAGCACAAGAACCATGAGGTCTTTTTTGCTGCATCTCTTCTGAGGGCACATACTGCCTGGGGTTACCCTACCAATGTACATATCAGCAGCATTGGCCCCTGCATCAAGAAATCAGCTCTTCTGATTAGAGCCTGAGCTGGCTTATTGAAAATCTGGAAATGCAAAGCAAGTTCAACAGCTTCATGGCATATCATTCAGGTCAGTAACAAATTCCTGATTTTTTTTATTATTTATAAGAGCGTGATGATTAGTACAGATGAGCATAACAGCTAGAGATAGGGAAAACTGGTCACACTGTTCAAGCTATGCTCAGGCAACTTAAGGACAGATACAGAGGCAGTAGAGAATCATAGAAAATCATAGAATCATCGAGGTTGGAAGAGACCTTCAAGATCATCCAGTCCAACTGCCTGCCTACATCACCACTAAACCACATCACCCAGCGCCACATCCAGACACATCTTGACCACCTCTGGGGATGGTGACTTCACCACCTCCTTGGGCAACCTATTCCAATACCCAATCACCCTTACAGTGAAAAAAATTTTCGTGATGTCCAATCTGAAAATATCGTCTAGAGCTTATTACCATGCAATTAAAGCTGTTGTAACAGGCAAAAGATGGGTCAAAAGCAAATGCTTAATCTTTACAAAGTTTCTTTTAAAAGACCAGCATAAGGGGTCCTCAGACAGAAAATGTTTTGTGAATTAGCACAAAGAATTACTTACTGTTCCTGCTTAAAACTGTAACTCAAACTGCCTGTTAATATACTTCTAACACCTATATTGTAACTGTTTTGCACAGATTTTATGCACTTCATGAAAGAAACAGCAGAACAAGACTTACCAGGTGGTCTGACAATGAGGAGAGGATTGTCTAGAAGAATGAAGCAAATACAAAAATTAATATTTTGTTCCAAACCTTGTTTTACAATATGAAAGATAGTGTCAGTCAATAAAATGTCAGTGGCAGAGTAACTGCCTTTAGCTATATCATGATTGTGGGACTGATATGTTTCATTGATTTGCAGCGTTCATTACACCACTGTTTTTCCCAGTTGGTGAAACTTGCTACAGGAACGTGTATTTATTCTGATACTTTAAAAACTGTACTGAGAACAGTGCCAAAGTTCAAAGCTAGATTTCCTCCTCTCAGAAGGTCCTCTTCTGAAGGAAGCAGGAGGACAATTTCACTGTAGGCTTCTGTATATATATAGCATAAGTTTCACCTGCAGGCCTGACTTCCAAAGGGAAACATAACCTACCTCTTGCATGCAAATCTCAGTCTCAGCCATCCATCTTGTTTAGCACAGTCATTTAGTGCTATTCATAAATAAGCAAAATTTATCATTTTAACTCTTCTTGTCATAGTCACAGAAATTTTGCAGGAGCCTCCTGGGCACTGCAGGGAGCATTGCCCAGTCCTTCAGAGCATCTGGTCACTTTGAATACTCTCTTTTTTAAATAAACAAGGATGGAATAGGTGTGGAGTAAGGATGAAAAATCAGCGTTATCTAATGTGCAAACTTGTCTGTATTCATTACTTTGCAGTTTCTGTCACCACTTAGCTAGCCCTTATTTTGCACAAAACATGAAGAAAAATCATGGTGCTTATCTACTGATGGGGAAGAAAAATTCCAAGGAGTTTTTACAGTTTGATGAACAAAACCAATGATTTTTATGGTCTCTGCAGTGTGTTACCAGGGGTAAGATTGAACATTTTCAATAAGCTGCCGGATCCTCTGGTAGCATTTTTTATGGAATATTCCCATCAGTTCAAACCTCTCTGTTGCTCTAGAAGAGCACTCTGAACTAGCAATTTCTGTCTCTTCTGACCTACTGTAGCTATACCATCTGACTTTAGATTCAGTCATTGCTTTTATACTTGTGCCAGCTGGAAAGCTGTCTTTGGCCACATAACAAATGAAGAATCAGTGCTGCAAAGAAAACTTTAAATCTGGTGGATTTAACCTGCTAAATAAAGCTCACAGGGTAGCTGATTTTGGATGGTTAAAGGAGGCATTCAGGCCCATATACTAGCAGCCAGCTAATTGGTAAAACTCCCATCAAGATACAGCGTGCTGTATTTGTCCAATGTTGAACATTATGCTTGGATTTATACTTGAGCTTCCTACTCCTTTAAAAAATTCTGAATATGTTGTGCAGGACCATTTACTTATTTTGTATTTTTGTCTCCCTTCTGTGAAGACTTAATTCCATGGTTCTTAACGGAGCTTCTGAAGAGAGAACTACAGGATGAAGTCAAATGAGCAAAGGTGAGACTGCATAAATCCCATGTTGTCAAAAGGGCAAAATTTGCAAAAGACAACAGACCTTTTGCTCAAGCAAAGACTAAATAATTTGCCTTTTATTATTCAGTGGAGTCATTGGCCTCTGGCTCACTGGAAGAAGAAAAAATGGGTAAAAATAGCTCAATTAACGTACTATTTTTAGAAAGGGGTGTTGCTCTTGAACACACTATTAGCCCTGTGAAAGAGCAGCATGCAATGTCAAAAAAAGAATGGAGAACTTTGCCCATCTGAGGGAACAATTGTTTCCTATATTTCTTCCAGACACAACTGTTTCCAACTGTTCAGCTGTTCACAATTAGAAACCTAATTTACTAAATATTTGGTCAATCTAAGACATTAAACTTCTCATTGCTTCTGTATTGTTGAACATTAGTAGTCTTTTGTATTTTAAATTCAAATTCCTGTTCCCCTGAAGCTCACTTTAATGTCACTTTCATTTTCATACTTTCCTAGCTTTACTGAAAATAAATAATTAACCTTAAAAAAAGCAACCTCAGAGCAGCAAGTTCAAGATAATCACCACTATTACTGCACTGGTTTTAGTCATTACCCTGTCACAATCTTTATTAGCAATTAATTTTTGAGAGGAAAACAAAAAGCAAAGCATACCAGATTCTGTGATAAATGAGACTGAAGAGCTCACAGGTCCATAGCCAAAGGGATTCTTTGCTTGGACTTTAAAATAATACCTGAAATAAAAAGAGAGGGAAAATAAGATTAAAACATAATCTAGCCATTCCAGTGGAATTGATAAGTAATATAAACACTGGGTGAGAATCAAAACAGCAGAATTCCACTGAGTTCAGGTGTCCTTTGCACTAAATGGAGTTTGATACTCAGCCAGGGTATGAGATGGCCATTACAGACAAATTTCTCCTTTTTGCAGTTGCTCACATGCATATCTTCAGATCATTTATTAATATCATCCCCCTTCCAAAAACCACACACAACTACATCCACTTTACATGAAACAACCAGTAACAATAGACTAGAATAAAAAATTGCAAGGAAATTAAATTCTGATCTCAGGAGCAGTTTTAAAACACAGTAACTCCTATGAAAACAGTGGTGTGAACTGCAAACTAAAACTAGATCAGATTTATAAGAGATCAGAAGCTAAGCTTTTGACCTTCCTGTAAAAACTCCAGCAGCATTAAGATCACAATACCTGAGTAATATGAAAAAGCTTCACATTGCCTTATTGATTCCCCAGAGTATTTAAATCACATGCTTAACTCAAAGCACATGACTTGCCACTAGAACTCCATTCTTTGCTTGACAGAAGCAAAATTATTTTTACTCTTAGAAAATATGTGTAAGCATATTTTTATTTCATTTTCAAATACAATGATTTTCAGCTGATGCCTATCCTGACATTTTTTCTCCAGATTAATGTTTTCTTCTTTCTCTTTTTTCTTTGTATCCAGTCCAGTAGAAACCAATTAGATGGAAGATTACTGTAAAAAGTTCCAGCACAGCATTTTTGAAGTGTCTGAGTTTAGCTTTTCCTTTCTTGCCTGCTTGCTCAATTTCATTCTTGTAAATAAATTAGTAAAAAAATATCATGCCTCTGTAATATCGACATAGCATTTGGATCTTGATTTAGCCTCTCATCCAAAAGCAGACATCTCCAAAAGCGCCACACATGACCCACACAATAGGGAAAGCACTTACTTGCGGGGATGGTTGCCACCAAGTGCTGGATTACCTCCTATGGCAATGTCCCATCCCAACTAGAGGGAATCCAGTTGAACCAGTCCTTTGGCAAAGGTGAATCTATTTTTTTTATTCAAAGGAATGCCTTTTTTCATGCAAAGTGAACTGCTTTGCCTCAAAATCAAACTGATCTCTATGAAAAGACTGAAGAGATGTGCAAATAACATCCACTTCTTCAGCAGAAGGGTGGCAGTCCTGTGAACACAGGGTTTTGCTGTGAAGCAAGCTGGTTATCTCCAGGGTACGTGCCAGGTCATCTTGTTCACTACACAAAAATTACAGGTGGGTCTTCTAGGCAAGATCAATGTGGAAGCTACAGGAACTGAAATACTCTGGGCTTCATCCATGACACAAGCTTTACCTCTGACCTGTGTCAGACCTGGAGCACATGCATGGTCAGATGCTCTGCAGGACAGGTTCCCAACCCTGAACAAGCATCATGCCCTCTATCTGTGCTGTGCCCCACAGCTGATTCCAGAAACTGGCTCCACTCTGGCTTTCTGCATCCAGTTTGCCTGTAATTAATGCTCACAAAGGACTCACAGCTATATATTTCTATACTATGGAAAAAAGAAACCACATTAAGTAGTGAAATTTAGCAAGGCTGTGTCTTTTGCTCATTCTTAGCACAACCCTCTTGTTGGCAGAAGTGTTTGCCATTGGTGTTAACTATTGGCCTTGACTTCTTGACTGCAGCTTGTGAGTACTTAGCACAGCTGGAGAAAGAGGAGAGGAGACGTGAAAAGAGTCCTATGTGCTCCTCTACTTCTGGCCACCTGAGCAGAGCACAGGAGCCTCAGTGATGCTTTAACCCCCTGAGTTGCCAGTGCTCTCACGGGACACCTGCATCCATCCACACCTCCTTCACCCACGCACACCTTCTCCACCTGGATCAGGACAGGGGCTGGGGGCACAAGGCTGACCCCGGGAACAGGACACAGGGCAGTGATTCCTCACGACCGCAACATGGCACCAAGCTGTACTGACTTAACCCAGTGGCTGGTGTAACTACTTCATAAGAGCAGCAGAAAAATGTTTTCCATCCCACATCTTTTCTGTAATGCCTCAAAACACAGTGAAAACATCTGTACGGATGTCTGATCCCATTGCCTCTGAAGAGGTTTATGTAGATACCACTTTTGCAACACAGTGGCACCTTCTGAGCAAACTTTACAGTGCACTTAATACATCAGTGTTAATGCTGGTTTCAAAACATTCCCATGAGATATGTAAGCGTGATGATCCACATGTGAAGTAGGAGAGAGCAGCCCAAGAACCTTGTGCTCAAAACACATCTATTTCAGCAGGGAACACCATGTCATTTTGTGTCTAATGCGTAATGCGGGATCTGATTACCTACGCAATCAGGGCAACTGGGCATTCAGGTATCCTGTTATGTATGTAAAAGCCTGTCTGGGACATATGATTGTTCAAGTTGCCTGCTTGACTGTCTGGAAAAAGTAGCAATGAAGTTATGAGTACATTTTTCTTTGTTAAATTGGAAAATTAGTTCCTAAGCCCTTATATACACAAGAAGCCTCTAGTCATGCCAGAAATAGAGCCAGGTCTCATGACTTGCTGATCCGTAATTTAAACACAGACGATGCTATGATTGCTGTATTAAGAATGTCAATAAAATAATGCAGTCAGGATATATTTATTTCTAAGACATGACAAATAAAAAAGAAACTGCCAAGGCCTTCCTAGGTCCAGGCATCTGACATTTTCATTAGTCAGAATCCTTCAACTGATGAATTTGCCAGGAAATCTCAAATCAGTATAACTCAACTGTTCTTCATCACATAAATACATGAACAAGCTTTGTAATATATAAGTTGATTGTGCTTGGATTACACTTTGCTTAGGCAAAATTGTAATGAATTGTTACCAATAGGCACAGAAGAATCAAAACTGCAACAGATGCAATACCATTCACTGTTCATTTTGAAGACCTAACAAGAAAAAAGATTTTCCTCCTAAGAAAAACCTCCCTTGAGATTTTATATAACACTCCTACTGACGTTTCAAGAAAGGATATACTAAACTGTAATGCAATGAATATGCAATATTTTTATTCATTTAGACTATATGACTAATCATATCACCATACCTGTCACTTTGAGAAAAATTATTTTATTACTTAATTCAAGGTGTCTCCCTTCTGTTGGAATTAAATAGCTGGCACTTGCATCCACAAAGTGAATTAATCACTCAGCGTGCTAATTAGGGAAGCATCTGTTTTTTGAAAAAGTAACTTAGCCGTAAAATCCTTTTTCCAGCCTCTCCAAAGGCATACCTGCATGGACCCGCACGCCCTACGCCCTGTCCAGCAGCAGGCTGAGATGGCAGGACACCAGCCAGCCATGGGACACACGTCCACATGTACCACAGGTAGCAGGACGGCAGCCTGTCGCCGTGACCACATGCCAGCTATGGGGACGGTGGGATGGATGGCTGCTGCCAGACCTTCATCAGCACTGGGGCAGTGCCAGGATGGCTGTGCGGATGGTACAGGCAGGTGTCTGGGAGGGAGAGCTGATGTGACAGCACCCCACAGACCCACCACCCAGCAGAACTGGTGTATGTGGGGGCAAAGATGCAGGGAGGGGGTTGGGAAGGACAGGAGGCAGGTTTCCTCCCACAAGCACATAAAGCAGGCAGCAAGGGCTGAAACCTTCCTCCTGCAACTGCACCATCCCTCCTGAAGAAAAACACGCAAATCAGCTGCCTGCAGGTTCACAGGCTAGTGAAAAGTGTCTCTCTCTATCTAAAATGGCCTAGCACTACATCCATCATGAATATTTACAGCAAATATAGCAAGCACTAGAGCAGAGCTGGAAAAGGAGCTTCCCACACAGCTGGTATGATATGTGCCACACAGGTCTACCGCTTGTACGAGACAAGGGTTTCATTGACATCTTACCTCTTTTGCACTGTCTGGTGGTACACAGCAGCCAGCTGTGGCTGATGCTGCCTGTTGGACATACTGCAGCTTTGCTTTAAAGGAGATACAGAAAGCAAACAGAAATGTTTGGTGCATCTGGCCCCCAGAGTCAGAAGATCCAGGCTCTGTTTGCAGTTGTGAGCCTAGTACATGTTTGAGAGCCTCCTATGAAATGCTCTGTACAACAGTGGAATTGGTAGCAGGCACTGAGGGATCTAAATGTCCCTCAAGAAAAATAAAACCCAGTGGACAGGGAAGAACTGCTGAGACCTGGAGACATGGTAGTAGAGCACATTGTTTCAAATCATGAAACTATGTAGCCATTACCATCAGGCACTGACCCAGCTTGGCAGGCCAAAAGGCAGGAAAAAGCCTAATCATGCTCAAGAAGGAGATTGAAATAAACATTTATGACAAGGATTATAATGTTTGTGACTGCAGGAGACTGGATTTAGTGGTTGAGCAGATGCTGTCCAGCCCTTTGCATCAGTCTTCTGTGACAGCTGAGAACTAAGGTTAGGGAAGGGACATTGTCAAGACTGCTGTTTTTAAAATTTAATAAGGTTTAAAGTAATTTTAGTGTTTACATTCACATGTCACAAGGAAGCAGCTCCTGTGCCCACTGAAGCTGACCAGAGTTTTGCTAATGGAAAAACTTCCACTTCCCAAATGGAGGTTAGACCAGGCCTTGGAAGAAAACTTACAGCACAGGTTAAACATAGACTTCCGATTTGTTTGTAAAACCTGAACACCAGGCAGATGTTTCCCAGGATATGTTGCTAGCTTCAAATCCTCTCTGCAGATGACTTCTGCCAAGATGGCAACCTGTTTCTGATACGCTATGCACACTGCTAGATTGCATCACCAATAGCCCCTCATGGGACACCAGCAGTCAATAGCATCTGCACACAGTAAATCTGACTTAATCAGAGATTTCTCACAAAATGTGCTAACAATACAAACACAAATTTTTTAGACTAACTTCATATTTCACACCATATTTTCTTAGTTAGGCATGGGGTCTTTTCCCAGTGGTTAGGGAGTTATTTTTAAGACAAAAAAATATGCAATCAATTCAGTCTGTGGATTTTGGGAATGTAAATGAGATTGGCCAATACACACAATTTCCCTCTTGTAAAGAATCCTCCTGCTTCACCACAGACCCCACATGAAGCCTTTACTGCCTCTGCAGAACATAAAACAGAGGGCAATGGATTATGCCAATCTTCAGTAAAATAATGGGGAAATAATATTCTTTAAAAAATAGCACTTGCTTGAACCTCCCTACTTTGAAACAGAACCTTAATATTCAGCAGGGGAGTTCCTAGGTTCACGAAGATGCATGAACCTGTAACCTTGCTGTTTCTATAAAACTCCACTCAAATACAGTCACACTATGACCTTCTGAAGCCCGGAGTTAACATATGTCTCAGCAGATGCATCACAGGTTGGCAGCTCAATTCCCTTCAATTCCCCTGCACCAAGCACAGCCAGGACAGTGGCCACAGAGCTCCTGGGGGCTTTCACTGCAATATCACTCTGGTGATACGGAGCCTTTGAGACACTGGGCACAAGAACCAAAGAGCTGTTGCTGGACTTCCCTGTCCTTGGGGCAGCAGGGGAGGGAGACTTGACTGAGACAGTGAAGAGGTGAGGAGCTGGGGCTGGAGGTTGGGAACAGCAAAGAAGCAAGAGGCAGAGGAGCCAGACCGGGGAAAGCTGGGGCATATGGGCAATGCCTCCCTGGCCTGCATGGGAGACAGGTGAGAGTGGGGGAGCAGAGAAGAGGCTACAGAAAACTGGTGAAGGGGAAAAGGGCTGGGGATGTACAGGAGTCTGGGATGTGGAGACAGGAACCAGGACTAGCAGCAAGAGGAGAGGTTTAGGGAATGGATGTCCTCAAGGCACAAGGACGTGGACATACAAAGGCAGGAGGGTCTGTATCCGCTTCTCTCGCTGTCTAGGAACAGAGTCTAGGAGATCTCATACCTCTTCCATCTTGTTATAATGGTTGAAATTCACAGATAAACTGCCCCGCACCTCTCTCCATACTTTTGTAACAGTGATGTTTTGTAACAAGGGCACTAGCAGATGCAGAGCATACAATTGTAGTTCTCTACTGTGCAAGTAATATTGCTTTGATGCACCACCCACCACTCTTAAGGACTTGCACTGAGGCCTAGATTATTTATCTTCAGAATAGGTTGCCTTTTTCTATCTCCCGAATATGTGAGAAAAAGCCTCATGAAGCATGTGACTGACAGAGTTGTAGGCAGAAAAGGAGAGGATAAGATGACATGAAGTTTTTTCTGCAACATCTTATTTCTGATTTTTTTTTAAGTCTTTGGGTGTCCTGTGTGTGCTTATCCTGTATCTCCATACACCTTTTATTTGCTAATTTCCTGGGTCTTTGACCCTGCAAGTGTCCTCTGGTGGACATGTCCCTGGTGCAGCTGCCTAAGGAGCTGCTGCTAAAGTTGCTCCAGTGCTGGCTCTTCCAAAGTAATGCCATGTCCCCAGAACTCTTTGGGGAGAAGACAGGGGAGCAGTGCCCTCTTCTTAACACATACTATGACTTCCTGGTGCTTGGATGCTTCAGGGCCAGCAGTAGCAGCTGCAGAGACAAGGGGTGTGTGGGTCTACACTAAAGTCAAGGCTGTGCAGAGAAGCACTGTGAAGTGGTCAGAAAAAATATCCCTGGCATATTTGAGACCCAAATACTACACTGCACTCATTTTTTATAATTTATTTAGCTTATTATTTAATCTATTAAGATTTTAGATGAAGGTCATGCTGAAACAATTCTTCTCTGTTTCTTAGGTTGAGGTTGTCAATTAACTCCTTTTAAACAGCAGAACCTTCCCTTCGTCTATAAATCATCTTAAAAGAAAAGATACTTTCTCTCTTCTGTGTTGTCCTGGCACAAACCCTATGTGCCTATCCTAGAAGTGGATGCTCTGACTTCTAGCTCGTCATGAAGTGCAGCAGGCTAGTCCCAGCCCACTATTCCAGTGCATTTCCCACATCCACAAATACAGGAGCAACACTTGCCACCAGTGCCTAAGTGACTGTAGTCATCAGCATGTGAAGAGCAATCATTTAGTCCAAGGCAGCACCAAAAGTATGTCAGACTCAGAATTTGAAAAAAAAGTATGAGAGCCACTGAGCATCTGTCAAAAGAAGTAATTTTAATGTAGTGCTTTTGTGGCCATTTATTTCCCACCCAATTGCCATGATTTATTCTAATATCATGCAAAGCACACATTCTTGTTCTGCCATTTCATTGAGACTTTTTGCAAGATAAAAACCTAAAGCTCCTATCAAACTGACTTCTGAGCAACCACCACAGCATCATTATATACCACCAAGCTGCCTCTTCCAGCACAACTCATGTGAACAGACCATGAAAAAAGACTAGAGAGCAGCACCTCTCCTCACCAGCCATAAGTATCAAATCTTGGCCACACCGTTACGTGAAAATGGCCACATCACATCACATCAAAGGTATACTTTAGTATACTCTTCCCCCTTGAATTTGATTTAGCTATGTCAAAGACTATAAAATGTATTTTTAAAATAACATTTTCTCTGTTACTGATGTGTGTTTGTATATACACAAACATTGATGCATGTACACACACTCATCTGCTCCAGGGTTAAAATGGCAAAGATATCATGTGAGTAGCTGTGCAGTTTGTAAAACAATTTGCCGTCAAACAAAATGAGTAAAATGTTGATCAGATACAAACATTTACACTAAAGCCAAGAAAAACGACTGACAATTCTCAAAATTTGTTTTACTTCCCCAACAGAACTGAAAAAGAGTGGATCAAATCCTTACCGTGTGTTTGGCTTCAGGTTCTCAATTGGCAAATGAGTAGTCCCTGCAGTCCTGGTTGACCACTTATTCTTTAAAAAGTCATCATAGGATGCACTGTAAACCAGATAGCCTGTAAACAGGAAAGACAAATAGTTGTGAGGATTCTAAATAAATTTTAAATATATCCCTTGGTGCTGTGGTATATTTTATGGGTTAAAAGGAGAGGAAACATCTTTGAATATCAAAGTGATTTGATGCCTAACTCTCCTGGAAAATCCCAGGCTATGAGAAATTCCTGCCATCAGCTAATAATGATGGAGCCACCACCTGGGAAAAAGTGCAGAGGAGTGAGAACCTCGTGAGCTCTTGGCCCACTTTAAGGCAAAAAAGGCCATTCAAGAAAACCTTCCCCTTCCCCACTATCCCATCAGGAGAGAAAACCTCAGAATACCTGTTACCATGTCCCCTCGAGCAGGTTTAGCCCAGTCCACAATGACAAAGGAGTGACAGCCTTCAACTGCCACGACAGTGATGTTGTGAGGGGCTTTCAGGGGACGCAGCTCTTTCTCTCTGAGGTCATTAGGGATTATTTCATCAAGGCTCTCCACTTGGAAGTGCTCCAGGGCCTCTGTCAAGGAGCAGGGGGCTGCTGGATCTTTATTGAGATAGGTCACATAAGGAGCTGGAAGAGACAAGGAAGGATGGTGTTTAGTGAGCAGTTTGTAGGTACCACAGAGTAGCTCACAGGCTGGCAATTTCCTGAAAAGAAGAGAATGAAGCTTTGTGATGCTTTTTAAAACTCCTTCCCTTCCAGCCCAGAGATGGTTCACTGCTGCCAACAAAGCATAGCTTGCACTCAATTTTATTGATGAGCAGGGGGAATGGGACACCAATGTTTAGGTCTACCCCACACTCACAACTGTACCCAATTATGCAAAGATAGAAGGATCATCTTTGCTACGAGAGGCAGAAAAGAGCGGTCCCTCTGCGTGCTACCTCCAGCTGCTCTGGAAGGTGGGTTGGAAATGTCACCCAAACTCTCCACCTTTCCACTTGTGGGAACAGCTCCCTGACAGGGCCTTAGATCATCTAAGACTTTACCAGGTCTTAGTGGTTGGTTCTTACACAAAGATCCTGAAACTGGGGTGAAACAACTTAGAACAAGAAGAGTAATTCCAAGGTGGAGTCCTACCAGATTAAATGAAGGGATTATTGCTGTGGTCCCCTGGGTACTAAGGGACCAGGAGTCAAGAGTCTCAATCTTCCAGGCATGTGCTCCTGACCTGTAACTTCTATTTTAGAAAGCTTTATACTGACCAGAATTGCACTTCAGTTCAGGAAAAGATTAAACCATCTTTTTATTGCCTTAAAAGTCACTGTAACATTCAAAGTAAGGACTATAAAACTTGCTTTGGAAATGTTTATTCAGTTGCAATAATACAATTCATTGAAATGGTAATATTATTTCCCTAGTGGCTTGAAATGTTCATAAACCAGCATTTCTGGGTTTATCTTATTGGATTTCATGCCCTGAAGGCATTTTTTTCCAGATCTTGCGATGAAGTTAATTTTAGCCTCTCCAGCTAAATGAATCAAGAAGCACTGTCTGTAAGACAGCCGAGTAGAAACATCATGAAATTGTTTGGACAGGGAATCTAAACATGCACTGGCAAAAGTCCTGTCATATACAAAACCAAATCTTTTACTCCTGCATCAGAGCTCCACTCTAAGCCACGTGAAGCTTGTGGACAGTGGAAGAGAAGGAAAGACATGAGTCAAAGCTGACTCTCCATTCCCTGAACTCCCATATAAAATGCCAGGTGAGCCAACAGCTGACCTAACCTCTGTTCAAATGCCAGAGGTTTTTAAAGGGCTTGGAAGGGGTCACCACTCTAGGGTGGAGGCTGGAATGCAATGTCCCACCAGCTCCAAGTCTCTCCAGTCTGGCCCCCAGCTGCTTCTCTGACAAAGAAGAAGAGTGGCTGTGAAGTCAGAGCTGCAACTCCCGTCTGCACACTTGAATGACTCATGTACACAGCCGCCAGCCTCATGGCCCATGTCAATGTACTGTGGGTTCCTTCACCAAGTTCCTTCTACAGAGCAAAGATACAAATAGGAAAGCCAAATTTGTCTCTATGGGTTTCACTTTTTGAAAAGTTCATGTCCAAAATACCATTAATTCCTTAACTTTGAAGCACACCTTTGGTCTCAGCTTAAGGGCTGACCTTGCTAGAATAAGAATTTTTTGCAGCACAAGTAATAAGCTACATAAATCAAAGGACATCCTTACCAGTGAACCGTTTCTTCCCAGCAATATCATATTCTGCCACAGGGCCGGTGCCAGCAATACTAGTCTCTGGATAGACAACTTCTGATTCTGTTGTTGTAGAAGCAGTGGTGGTGGTGACAACAGTGGTGGTTGGTGGCAAAGTGCTCTCAAAAAACTCGTAGTCTTCAGAGGAAACATAAGATGAAAACGTTAGCTTTCTTCACATTACTTTGGCTTAACTACAAGAAGGGAAACATTTTTGTCACCATCCACAGTCCCAAAAGAGTGCACCCTGCCCCAGCTGCCACACACTCCCTATGGGCCTCTGAGTCAGGGTTGGTCACGCTTCAGACTTGCAAGGTTTTCTACCAAACTGATGGACAGCGAGTACAAAGTCTTTGCCTTAGAATACTAGCGTCATTAATGATTTAGACCTTGCGTACATAGGTAAAAAGGATGACAATTAACAAATGTATTCTTACAGCAATATCCTGAATGCACTAGCACCTCCCTTCACAATCCCCAAGAGAAGACAGCACAGTAACTGAATCCCTGGCCACAACCCTCAGAAAGGAGACCAGGGAGTGAAAAAATGTCTTTTAAAGAAAAATGTGTTATTATTCTAAAATGCTAGAGCTGGTTCATACTGCCCTTAAACTGTCCTTAAGAGGCACAGAGTACTGTACTTGCCATTCATGGTCCCATTATGGCCATGAGGGGAAGGTCATGTGAATCTCCTGATATTTGGTCCTCCTTGATATTCAGTCCTATCACATTCAGTGCTCTTCGGAAAGCTACTGTGCCACCAGATTGACACAAAAAATTAAAGGAAAGAAGCATTTGGCATTCCTGCCATGTCCTCCTATGGGACGTGGGACTCGGCTCACAGCTTTCAGTGTTTTCTGCCTCAACTGCTAAAGCACTTTTTTTCTGCAGGTGACCTGCACCAAAGGGGAGGCCTGGAAAAGGACCTGCACACTGAGGATATTCCACTTTCATGGGGATGTAAGAACATGGGATGCAGAACTTGTGCAGTTTTTAGGTCATCCTCTTCTCCCCACATCCTAAATGTTGGCTTCAGTATGAAGTGAACAGAATAAAAAACATAAAAGACTATGATACCTTCTCAGCTGCTGCACTCTCTTTTTAAATGCTTTTCTGCTGTTGGTTTGACTTAAGATCCCAGCACTGCATCCACAAAGATAAAAAATTTTGTTATTCTAGAGCCATAAATTCTACTAAAAAGCTTTGAGTTTAACAGAGTTCTGTACTTAGTCACTTTAATATGTGGGGTTAGGGGCAGGATTGAAAGGAGCAGAACAATGGAAGTCACTGATGGCAGAAAGCGAATGATACTCCAGTAACTGAGAATTTGCATTCCCTATGCAAATTCATAAGTAAATGCTGGGACTTGAGGCCTCTTCTTCAGCTAAGTTTTGTGTGTCCTGGATTATAATATCAAGATGGCATGAATATAACTTTGCAAAATATTTCTCTCTTCTTTTTTTTCCTGATTTCAGATCTGTTTGATTTAAATTCCACATGAACCCAGCAGATTATTTATTTTATATGTAAGTGATCTCATTCACTATGAGCATGTTTTATAGTCTAAATGCAGACTACACATAAAAAAAAAAGACAGACAAGAAAAATATATTTGCAGTGCTGTAGAGTGCTAAAAACTCACTAAGGTATTTCAGGTTTCCAGGGCTCTGATATTATTAGGATTTTCTGTTTTGGAAGAGTTCATTGACTTTGACTGGGCAGGAGTCAGAATATGTATAGGATAAAGTAAATCTAGGATTGAAGTGGTGACTGTATGACCCAACTCTAAACATAATTTATTTCCACAGTAAGTTTCTGTTAGATTTCAGGACTGATAGAAAGCGACTTTCACACCCAGAAACAGTTGCCTTTGCACTCTTGCTCTTTATATGTGATGCAGGATTCTGGAAAGTTTCTCCAGCTCACCACTGCTTGCTTAAGCTCCCATTCACCAACCTGCTCTCTCAAACCCAATTCTCTCAAACCCAATTCCAGAGAAAGAAGACAAGGAAAGAAACAACCCCAAACATGCCACTTGCAGTAGACTTTTACAGTTAAACAGTACCATCATCATATATCGCATACGCCTCTGGAGTTGCTGTCACATCTGAATCCAGTCCTGAGAACGTATCTATTGAAGAAGAAAGAAAAAAATGCTATAAGAATTCAATGGTCTCATCACTACCCACCCAGTAAAATAATTCTGGAATAGAGTTTAAAGTAAAAATCTTTAGCTAGCTGATTCGTAAAAAAATAAGGTAACTGCCTAGTTTCCAAGTAACACGGTGACAGTCCACCCTGCATATTTAGCATAACAAATGAGTAGTTAACTGCAGTTCCCAGGAGTCTTGCTGGGGGAAAATAGGTCCAGGGCTGGGACTCAATATTGAAAGTAATGTACCTTCCAGGAGCTCCATCCCAGGCTTCAGCAGCTATGGAACAAAGGCATTTGACATTTGACAATGTTTTGTAGTCTCAGGAGCAGCAAATGTAAGAAAATTATATGCCAAAAAAACCCCCAACCAAGCAGTTAAAATAAATTGAAAACTTCTAATCAAATATTTTTACAGGGCAATAAAAATCAAGCAACGCACAAAACCATGATATTTACAGACTTCATGTATGCTAGCAAGTAATGCAACCCAAAAGGAATGGATTTGTAATTGGTGATGGTTTTCCTGTGGTTTTACTTTGCACTAGATCTAGTCTGATCCTATGGACTGAATGCCCATTACAGGTTGGGGCCCATACATGTCACCCTGAAGCACAGCTCCTGCTTTAGTTTCATTCAACAGGAATCCAGTTTGGGTACACTGATTGCTTCACAATGCAAACGAAAGCACAGTAAGAGGAGATGATTGTGAGGTGCACACCACAAATGCTCTCCTGATCCACCCTAAAACAATGCAAATGCACCCACAGACTTCCCAGATGCCTGTCCCTATATATTATCTCAGTATCTCTGCAGGTCAAGTATCCAGCACCAGATACATCAACCATCAAGTACCTCATCTTGTGAATCCTGGAGGTTTCCCTGCAAGCTCTGAGAAATCCATTTCTCCACATGTTATTCAGGGAGGCCAAAGAGTACACAAAGCTCAGATTAGCCATAAAAAGCAACGCAAACAAAGTAAAAGCATTGTGCTGGAACCCACTGCAGGTACAAGTCTTCAATGAAATGCTGGGTCTGGGGAGAAGCCAGAGTGTGAACAAAAAGAAGAGAAAGACAGCTTTGACCTCAGGATACCACACAGAAACTGGTAATGTTCTTGTAACACTTGATATGGAAGCAACAAAAGATACTTTTATTAAGCCAGTAGTACAAACAATGCAAAATTTCAACTGCCAATGTCAAATAGTTCACAAAAATAGTTTAAATGATACATTTTCATTTTGCAGGGTGTTTTTTATTTAGAACCAACAATTATTGTACAAGACTGGGTTTTTTCTACTACAGTAAGTTTCTTTTAAATACATATTAGTTATTTTAAAGCCCAAATAAGCTTTGAAAACACAGGAAATGGGTTAATTCTTGTCAGACTTTCATATAGCAAAATCTGACGTTCTCATGGTAGACTTCTGCAGCCACTCTTCAGGAGATCACCCACTTGGAAGCCACTTGACTTCTCTGTGGGGAGTCAGTGACAAAGTAGATCCTTTGTTGAATTTTGCAGATCTCACCACAGTTGGCCAGTATCAATCAACATTTATAACATATGCACTTCGTTTTTAACTACATCCAAGTAAACAAGGGGCTCAGATATGCAGAAATTTTAAGCCCTTTATGGGCAGATTTCAATTTCTCACCTACTAGCTAGTCAGCCTTCTGCATATATACAATCCAGCATAAACTAATTTTATCTTCCATTTTTGTGCTTGTTCACTTGTGCTACTTCACTTTCTGTGCTTCTTTAGCAATAGCTGTGGCATGAAGATGATGGGGGTACTTTCCAAAAGACCTCTCGCTTTGTAATTTTCTCAACATACACCAGCTGCAGATCTCCAGCTTGCTCCATCACCCTTCACTGCACCTCTTCAGTGAACCCTGCCAGTACAAGATGAAGCTAAGTCTTTCTATGACCACTTGTTGCAGTCTTTTGGCATCTGTAAGGACAGTGGACTTGCGCAACCATCACTTGATTTTATCACACATAACAAGTGGTGAAGACTCCACCTTTTTTTAACATCTGAGCTCATAAAAAAAGTTTAGCTGATTTCACTGACAAATCATGCTTGTGTGGCCAAAGTCCTTCTTGAAAGTTAAAGACTGCTGAATCTAGTGAAATGTTGACAATAAATTCTGCTGGATCGAGCAAAAGTCCTGCCAGAGAGTAAGCGAATTCGCCAAAGTTTAAGCAGAATGTTTGGCAGTGGGTTTTGGCACTTGCAGCCCTCGGCTGTTTGGGAGTAAAGCACTTAGCAACAAACTATCGAGCTTTGGCAGCATAAGTATTTCATTAGATGATCTGGAGTATTTTCCAGACTCAGATTAAAGGGAAAGACAACACAAAAATATGATTTGGAAATGATCAAGGGAAAACTGCATCAAAATTTTGATAGTTCAAGTAGCAGTTGTTTATCCCTCTTGAAACAGACACTGCATTCATTAAACAAATCCAGCCATCATTAAATAAATAAATAAACACTCTTCTTTTCAAGCAAGTCACTCTGTGGAACAGACAGGTGGTTTTGCTGTGTCTGTTAAATGCTGAGGCAGGTTACCAGGATGTGGGAGGGGAAAAAAAACCAAAACAAAACAGAGAAGATCAAGAAAATCCTCATAATTACTCTTCAGAGAAATTTTCATACTTGCCAGTTAGGGATTAATACTGCTCAAGCTATATAGCAGGTAAGAAGTAGAAATCCAGACCATCTTGTCCTTTCAGTCTTCCACTTTGATGCATTTGCAGACATACTGTCAAAGTGCCAGACAGTTCACGAGTGACTTAAGAAGCCATTCTCATTGAATACACAGCCTGTGTAAAAAAGCTTGTTTTCATTCACGTCTCTAAGAAAGCTCAAGGGTCCAGCTAGCTAATCTGGTAGAAGGGAAAAAAAACCAAAAACAAGCAAAATGTTTTTAAATGTTCATAAAATCACATGAAAATTCCCCATCCCACAACTCTGCTAAAAATAATACTGCAAAGCTTTCTGTTGTTCAGCTTCTGGAGCCTATGCTCAGGTTAAGCGCAGCCTTATTTCATAAACTCTTATTGTTCTTATGATACGTATTCTCAGAAAATATCCTTCAGGTATGAAATAGCACAGGCCAAAGAAAGGAAACATCAAGGATATAAGCAACATATAGAGTAAGAAAAAGGAGCTGGTGGGAGTGGGAGTGACTCAACCCCACTGAAAATCATGGTCCTTTTTAGGCAACTTTGAAAATTCCAGGCTGACTACATAAAGCAATATTTGTAACACTTCTGTAAATACAATTAAGAACAACAAAAGCACCAAAGGGAAAATGAAAACTCTTCAAAGAAATATTTAATGGTGATGGTCACTTATATATGCATGTTTGTGTGTGCGTGTGTATACACACGTCTACGCATATACATATATGCATGCACACTTCTATAAATACATACTCAAACAAGGAACAAACTCTTAGGTAAATATTAATACTATAAATCATTCTAATTCCATCTGTACAAGGCAAAAACATCTGTGACTCATTACTTACCCAGGGTAGCTGGTAAGGGAATTTTCAGTCTTCTGCTTCTGACATTCCTTCCAAAGATGCCATCCTTAGACTCACTGTGAGTTGCTGAAACACATCTTTCCATATCTTCTGCACTTTTCAAAACAATTGTTCAGCTTCTCAGGCCATGGTTACATGACCTACTTGTAAATCTACTTCGGCTTCAGAGATACAGACATGGGGTAAAGGTAAGGGGGGGGTTAATTACTCATTAAAATTGGCCACTGCAGTTGGCAGATGTCTGACTGCCATCCCTTTGTTTAGGTTATGGCCATGCTTCTACTGCCCATTTGTAGATTGAGTTGGGGATTACCTACAAATGGAAAGGATAAGGACAGCCATGGTGCTCCCTGATCCGGTTTTGCAAAATAAGCAGCTGTTTTGCAATGCAACACTCAGGTGATAAAGGGTAAAACATGGTATCAATAGGCTCAATGCCCAAAGACTCTAGTGCATTTATATTTGTTTACTTTGGCTTTCAGTTTGGCACTCCATCCTAGGCTTGTATAACTGCAACAGGGAAATAATGACATGTACTGACACTGTTTTACATTTTCTGGTGAGAAAGAAGTTAATGTACAACTCTCTGCCTTATGTGTGCAGAGCCAGAGTTGTCTTCATCTGTGCTATGTTACATTCGTGCTAGACAAGCTCTGCCACTGAGGGCTAGCAAGAGAACAAGAACCTCATTTAGCAAAAACTGGTCCCACTATGGTTCAAAAGAGAGACTTTTCAGAATTTGTTGTGAGAAATGAATACAAAATAGACAAAATGTATAGTGCCTTCAGGTCCTTCCATCACTTGAACTAGAGTGAGACCTTCACTACAGGTGAATGTTTTGACCACAAAACTGCTGCCTGCATTGTGCTCACGTGCATGAATATAAGTGACGAGACTGGATCCAACACAAGGTGAGAATTTTGCTGAAATCAACATATTTCCACAAAAAACTTCAGTTTTGGGGTAAGTTGACATTTTCCAATGAAAAACCATTGATCACCCAAACCTTTCCTCAGCTGCTCTTGATCTCAGCTTCTACCTTATCACATGGACCAAAATCTTCAAAGGTAGATCCTCTCCTGCTTTATATTTGTGTAACCGCTCTGTACAAACAGCACAACCACAGAACTTTAAACAGCACAAACAGAAGTTACCTTCTGCATTGCACTCTGGCAGGCCATCGAACCCCAACAGCAAGTTGCCCTCATCATCATACTGTGCATAGGTGCCTGGAGGACAGGTTGGGGGTGGTTCAGTGGTGGTTGGTTCAGGAGTGGTCGTGGTAGTTGTCGCAATAGTTGTTGTAGTGGTTGTAGTAGTTGTTGTAGTTGTTGGGGGTATTGTTGTAGTAGTAGTTGAGGGAGTGGTTGTTTTCTTAATCATTTCAAGTCCAATCAGAGGTTTCCCTCCAAGGCTTATTATTGGTTTATCTTGTGCACTTGCTACAGGTTTACTAAATCTGCCATGTCCAAACAAAGGTAATCCATCAGGACTTACCATTGGGGCACCCTTTTCATCTAGAAGAGAAGAGCAAAACCAAAAAATCTCACCATTAATCCATTTCAGGCTTGCAGCATGGTATTTATTCACAAGGTTGTTATGTAGGAAAGAGCCATGGCTAAGGAAGCTGAAAAATGGTTCAGAAGAACCCCAGGTAAATCACAGTAGTGTTGTTCACTTTTATCAGCTGCTTGATAAACACTTTTTGGGAAGACTGAAGGGAAATTTCACTTCAGAATCACAACGTGGGGACAGTGCCTGTATTTAATCTAAGTTGGTCTTGTAACTGTTGATGAAAGGTAGAATGAATCCATATTCTGCTCCCTAATGTCAAACATGTGCAAGGAAAAACTGGGATGAACTGGTGAGATGATGTCATTGCAGATAAACTTTTGTGTCAAATTCTGGATACTGCAAATATTCATGGCATACAGTTTAACAGCAGGTACTGAATTTGCATTCAAGAGATCTATACAGGTGGACTGATATGCAAACAGCAGTGTTTTCACAGACCACACACAGGGGTTTTTACTATCTGTGGTCAGTTTCAGAAGAAAAAATAAAATAATCTCATACATATGGCTGGTACAGTGCTAGGGGTGGGGAATAATTATTTCTATGTATACAGAGATATAAACAAGCATCAATCCTTATTCTGGCTCAGTCCTGTAGTTCTTTCTAAAGCAAATACAAGTGAGATGGACTTGGGTGACTCTTGCTACCTCATACTCAACAGTCCCACAGGATGCCCAAAGCCTCCCCAGGTTCTGCAGGGTGCTGTCTGATGGAGACCTGAGGTACAAACAACTCCAAATGACTTGCATGGGACCTGGGGATGCCTGAAGCATTCAACAGCTCAAACACTTGTACCATGTGCACAAAAACTAGATTTTTTTCCTGCAAGAAGGAAGTTGTCACTTACCAACAATTGTACGCCCATCCCCTCCTAATTTCACCCGGAGAGGTTTGCCTTGGGAATCTTGGAGGTATTTTCCTTCAACATTTAACACTAGCCCTCGGTCAAGATCTACAATCTAGAAGCAACAGACAGACTCAAATTTAGACAATGCAAGAGGAGGTGAAAAAATCTCACAGCAACAGAAAACCTGGGGAAATTCAGATTCTAAGTATGATGTTCAGGAATAGCTACAACACTTACAGACTGATTTTAAAAGTGAGAGACTAATTGTATGGTGATCACTGAAAAATCACTGCTGAAGAAGGCAAATCCCCAGGAGCTGGCCTCCAGAGTTGCACAGCAATCATATTCATATCGCCTACCATAGCTCTCACAAGCAAAGGAGCAATTCACTTGATTTTCTTGGGATGCACAACTCCCAAGGTGGATTCCTGTAGTACTGATTTGAGTATGACTGTGAGTCCTTTTGAAGATGGGATTATAAATTAAGTCTACTCATAAAAAATGATAATAATTAAAAAAATAAAATTAAATTAGTTAATTTAGATTGAAGCAACAGTGAAACCAAAGTATTTAAGACTTTAATCGGGTTAAGAGACTGAAAAAAAAGCCTCTGTCTCATAGAACAAATCTATCTGAGAGCCTGTATTGAATTTAAGAGGTAAGTGCAGTTAAAATCCAGTCCTCATTGCTGCTTCAACCCAAAACAGCTGAACTGTATGCTGTTTTAACATGAGGCAACATACACTGAGCCACAGAACACAAAAATGCAAAAGATGTTAAGTGCTTGGAGGAAACTGGGAACAGGACATGAACAGCACTTGAAGGTTTGCAAGACAGATTTACATTTGGTGCTGGGGAAAAGACCATAGCAGGAGGGACAATAGCTCATGAGATCAGTCTCTGGAGATCTCCACGCCCCAGATTTTGACACAAATAATTACAGAGATCCTCTTGCTTTACAAGGTGTTTTTCCTGCTTGCAGCAATGCCCTTGTCTCGTGGGGTAGAGAGAGATGCCCCCTGGTCTCCCAAGGACGATTCTAGCCCACTTTCTGGAGTCTACTGAAAGGGCTTTGCGCATGCTTTTCAAAATGCCTCCCCTGAACATGACGTACCTGGCACACCTTTCTGTGTTCCTCTAATGCAAATGGTAAGATTGAAGTGCCCATAAAATAAGTCTTTATTGCAGCATGTGAGCAGCTCTACTGATGCCAGCGAAACTAGTCAGAGCCTCCTCCTGCTCAGTGTTTGGGCAAACACACAGGAAACATCAGTTCCTTCCCTATGTTGGTTGGTTATAAATTCATTGGAAAGGATTTTAAAAGACAAGGTCGGGCAGGTAGGCACCTAGTGGGGCTTTCCAATCAATGACAACTGAGCTTTTCCAAAAATCCCACTGGAAACATGTTTGTACAAATGGCAAAATGCTTAAAGATACCTATCTATGTACATTTAAAGTCTCGTGACACTTATGGAATAACTTTACATTTCAGTACTCTTGTTCACGAGCTTCTCCCTGGAGCATGAGTCTGGGAGAAACATTGCTGAACACATCTTTCACATCAGCTACCACAGGCAGTCCCTGCTTATGCTGCGCAGCAGACAAACCCTGAGTCACTGGGGAGCTTAAGTCCCACTGACTTTGAGAAAAAATGTTTCACTAAATCTATGACAGCAATGCTATAGTCGAAAATTCAGGTCATCGGGCTTTAAATCAGACATTTAAAATGTTCAAATAATGAAATGCAGAATTTGTCATTAGATTTCAACGGAACAGTGGAAACATGATTAAATATAACCTCACTTTATAGCTCCATTGACTGAGGGCACTGTTCTCTATTTCTTAATGAAAATGTAAATACAAATAAAAGGCCAAAGCATCTTGAATTTGGAGAGAAGGTCACCCTACCCACTTTGTTCCTTGAGGGCCATTGATTACTCTTTGTCCACTCGGTTTTCCATTATTACCAGGTAGTATTTTTCCATTTCCAATTCCATTTCCATTTTTTGTTGTAAGATTAGGTCTGCCATTGTAACCTGAAACAAAGAAGAAAACACACTATTCTGAAGAAAGCTGTGCATACTACAAACCACATTTTAAAATGCAAAGAAATGCATTTTCTGACTGATCTGGATATAAACGAGAGCAGAAAGAGCCCTCACCATGCTCAGCAAACCAGGCATTTCAATTCTGCTTGGAGCAACTGTTGTGACACGGTCAGATCCCCACAGCTGACAGAAGCATCTGAAATGGTTTCTTTTGAATAGGTTAAACACTCGTCGTTTGTTTCTACCATGTTTATTTGGTCTCTTTATTCGCTCTTGTTTTTTTAAGAAAGCAGGGCAACATTTCTAGATGGCACTACAGCCATTAAAATGTTTGTAATCTTTGTAAACATTTGAGGAGTGGGGTGAAGCAAGAAACCATTATCAAACACAACCATTTGTTCAATTCTATCCTTACATAAAGCTGTTGTGATGAACTGAAAGGAGAGGGGGTGGGAATTACTTTTTTTTTTTTTAGCTTGTAAAAGGAGGATTCTCCTTCTTTAGCTGAAAAAACACCGCTACACAGAGGCACATGCAGCTCAGAAGTGGAGAAGTAGTGGTACTGAGTTGCAGCCCCCCCAGCTCTGAAAGGGCAGCAACATTCACATCCTAGCTTAGAGACTTGCCTCCAGAAAAATATATATGAAAACATATACATATACTAACTGGAAGAAAAGTTAATATATATATTAACTGAACACTCCTCAGCTATTAACTTCCCAATTACATGGCTAGCAGTAAGCTGATGTACAACCTCCTTAGAGAAATTTGTTATTCTTTCATATAACGTGTCTCATCCTCCATGGTATTATTTAAGGTCGACTCCCATCTTAAAGCTCTGTAAGCTGATGGACCTCTACACAACACTGAGTCTGACTAAAGCATGGTAAATAAAACAGCCCAGCTGCATGATCCTCACTGTACAATGGTGAGGCCACACTGGACAAAACAATGCTATCTATGTGTAGATGAATATGTGAAGGTATTTACTAAAACACTCAGGTCACTCAATGCTATTTTGGATGTCCATGCATTGGAGGAAGAAAAAACATTTCTTTCTTGCAAAGTCACTGAGACTGTCTGAGATTCTCCATAGGTGACATGGAGCATCAATAAGTGACACACCGTGACGTGTAGTGGACCCTCTGTTCCACTACCCAGGGTCAGCAGATATTCTGCCAGAAAGCAAGCCTCTAACATTTGGGTTAAATCACAGCCATAAAGGTATTAGAGGGCCTGACTGTGGTGTGAACAGTCCTCAACAGGAATGTGCAACCCTGAGCTGTCACTTAGAAAAAGAGGAAAGTGGCTTAAAAAATAATTAAAGAAAACACAGAATGCCAGGACAGCATGGGGAAACACCTTACTGCCTAGGCATGGGCAATGTAACACTATATAACCTACAAAGGCCTTTTAGTAATCCATCTGATGAAAAGCAATATACCTGAGAGGTTGCCATACTCTGAGTACAAACGTGCTTTCAGTGAGCATTCAGTGAAGTCATTGCTCAATAAGGAACATAGCCCTTTTTCCAATTTAGTACCTATCATCCACTCCGTGGATCATGGCATCCTGTGCAGATCGGATTATAGGACCTAAGGTCCAGGGTACCACATTACACTGGTTAGGCAATGTCCTCAAGAACTGGGGTCCCTGAGAACCACCAAAAGAAAAAGTAATACTTTATACTAAACAACTGAACCTGCATTCTGATGGAGGACTTTTCATCTAACTGCTGATCTTAGGAAAAACACAACTCAGTGAGATTGCTACAACAAAGATGAGATACCTTGTCTATAAGGAGGTCTAACAAATTGCCGCTGGGAAGGGCTCCGTAGTCTAGAGTTCAATAGTCGCTGGCGAGGGGACAAAGTGGAGGAAGAAACTGTTGGAGAAACAGTGTGTGTGGTGGTAGATGTGGAAGAACGTGGCCAGACAAAGCTTGGTTTATGCTTGTTAGACGACTGAGTAATCCGTGATGCTACAGCAGAGCTACCCGGTGACTCTGCAGAAGATATTTTTAATGTTGGAGTTTTTTCCTTCTCTTCCTCTTCAGAGCTTACTTTGTCAGGTAGAAGAGTGTCCACAGATTTCCTTTTATTACTAGTAGTGTCATCGTATGTCTTTTTGTTACCTCTAGAAACAGAAGGGGACCACTTTGCTGCCAAAGATGTGGGCTTCTCTTCCTCTTCTTTCTGATCATATTCACTGTAATAATCATCCTCTTCGTTAGAAACTGACTGACGAGATTTAGATGAAGAGGAGGAAGGAACTTTTTGAGGAAGTTCAGCTGTGGACATTTTTGAGGGCAACAGGCCATATTTTTTTTCTGTTTGGGACACTGTTCTTGTACCAACCATTGAGCGAGTAGGTAATGAAGGACGAGCTTGTCTCGAAGAAGTGGATGACAACCTTGGATTATACTGGTTGTCTTTTGCTGTATCACTGGCAGAACTGGAGTCTGGCTGAGTAAATTTTGGTTTGTAGGAAGGTACATGAGAACCTGGCTGGTGTTGCTTTGCTAGAGATGAGCTTGAGCTTCCCTGAGAGAAAGATGTAGGTAATCCCCTAGAAGAGGTCACATCTTTAAGAAACGCAGAGTGGCTGCTTGCTCTGTCACTGCCTTCTGTTACATCCTCATCATCACCTTCCTGCAATTCTTCGTTACTCTGGGATGAGACATGAGAGGGGAGGCGCCGGCCCCTGGAATGCAGTAAAGAAGGACTGGATTGTGCCCTCTGTGGAGGCTCTAAGTGCGAGGTCTTCTCCAATGGAAGATGAGAGGGGAATGTCTTTTTAGGCAAAGATACACTTGGTTTTGACGGAGCAAGGGTTTCTTTTACCTCTTGACTGTCCTGCTCTTCAGGCTTATGTTTGGAAAGAGAAGATTGCAAATGAGAATGCTTTCCTGAAGCAGCCGCTCGACTTTGTTGTTCTGCTGAGTCAGAGCTGGGTGACTTTTCACTGTGTGTCTCCCTAAGGTGAGAATCTGCATCAACCTGAGGATTTCTTCTCTTGGAATAGATTGCTGAAGAAGACTGCCTGGAGGAGGGTAGAGAAGGAAATAAGGGGTTTGCATCTTGTGAGTCCTCCCTATAATTCTTATTAAAATCCTTTCCACTGGATTTGGCACTGGTGGAGGAGTGAGAGTGAGGTGAAGCGCGACCAGAAACAGCAGACCTTGATGAGACAGCCACAGCAGCTAATCTCGAATCCTTCCATGTGCGAGAACTGGAGCCTGAGGGCAGCCTTGTTTGCTGAGACCTAGAACTGAGCTGTCCTGCTCTATCCTCTGCTTCTTCACTGTCAAACTCGTTATGGCTATCATGACCATGGGAATCTGCTGATTTAGAAGCAGGTTGATGTGAATGATCTGGAGAGACAGATCTACTGGGATAGCTTGGGACAACCTCACGAGACACAGCAGACTGCCGATTAGATGGGAAAGCCAGGTGACCAGGCTCTGAAGTTTTAGAAGATACTTTCACCAGCACAGGGTCTGATTTTCCTTCCACATTTCCTGCAAGATCATTATTTTTGGCAGGCAGAGGATGGGAAGGGGTTTTAGAAGGCACATTAGTGTTGCTTTGCGTCAGTTGCTTTGTTTCATTGTCTGTGTATTTAGGAACAGACGAGGCAGAAGAGCGTTGTGCTGATGATGGCAACAGTGCTGGTGGCTCCTGTTTCTCTGTGCTCGTCTGCCGTGAAACCTCTGATGTGTGGGTTTGAACAGGGATCCTCCCTGAGGCAAGGACAGGGTGGACTGGCCTACTAGGGGACAAAGGTCTAACAATTCTCCTCTGATCATGGACTCTTGGTGGTGTTGTTGGAGCTTCTTGGGAGGAATCATGATCATCTGTCACTTCAGTGGACTGGAGATCAGGTTCCAGCTCACCTGTCTTTCTAGAAGGTAACTGAGATTTACTTAGAACTCCTCCTCGAGACAGTATTTTATTCTTATATTCAGAAAGAAGACTCTTTTTATCACTAACATTAGGGGAGCGAACAGATGACTGCTTAGAAGAAAGCGATGGCTGGACTTTTGAAGAAACAGAGGAAGTTTGAGAAGGAGATGAGCCAGCATTCCCACGTTTTTTAGCCTCTTGAATATTTGTTTTCTGCTGAGCAACTGAATCCTCATGAGCATCTGAGGGGGGAAAAAAGTGTTTATTCATTACAATAGAAGCAGTACAAAAAAATGACTAAGAAAAGAACCAGCCAGGTAGCAAGAACAAGACAACTTATGAGAATATGAGACAATAATTATTTCTGAATTAACCAGCCTATGTGGAATTATTGTAACCTGGGTAAAACATTGAGCAATTAAACCCAAACATCTAAAAGGAAGGGCTGCAACATCGTATCAGAGGAAACAAATCTTCAGCAGAGCTTAGCCATGATGATGGCATGGTGCTCTTTTATCCCATCTGAGGCTGTAGCCCACATTCTTAATTAACTCAGCAAATCTCCTGTCCCCACAACAGCATTGTTTTGGCAAGAAGCAAGTGCAAGGACAGGAATAGCACAACCAAAGACTCAAAGCATTGTATTCTTTGGCCTTTGGATAACAAAATCATGCAATATTTTCATGCAGGAAATAAAGTATGGTATGCATTTATTTAAAATGTTAAAATGTCCATGAAACGTCCTTTACAAGCAAAATCCCCTGGCTTAGATGGAAGCTAAGAAAAGTCAGTACAAATGAACGTAACTGGGACCAAGGCAAGAATGGGCAGTCTATGCAATCGGCGCATGGCTTGGTGCTTACCTGCTGGGATGGCAACACTGAAGGCTTTAGACTGAGGACCTGGTCCCCTCCTGTTTGCTGCACGAATTTTGAAAATATAGCGCTCCCCGGCCTGCAGACCATCTATTATGGCTGACGTTGTAGCTCCAGAGTAGGTGATGGACTTTGCTCCAAATGGCTTGAGAGCCGGTGCGTATGAAAGAATGTATTCTGAAATGATTTGGCAGACGGTTGGAAGGAGGAAACTGAAAACAGTCCTGTTTCCAGCAGACAGACTGTATGGGTAGGATGAATTAGAACGTGCATTACTAAAATTAATACACTAGCAATGCACGCTGAGTCAACAGCTGGAGTATAAAGACATGACATATATATATATATGTATATATATACACATATATATGTAGGTAAGTTGAACATTTGTTCATCTTAACAAACAAAACCAAATCACATAAGCAACAATGCCCATCAGAGTGAAGAGTCACCAACAGGAGCCAGACAACAGCTGTGCATTCCAGAGAAGGTGTGGAGGACATTGGAAAGTTACAGCACCAACTACTTCGTGGTTTGATGTGCTGCACCGAGACATTTTTTGCTTCTGGACACGGACTAATAAAGGGAAAAAAATGAGTCGTTTGAAAAAATTAGCTGCTCTAAATCACAAATAACAGAGGAAATCTACAAAGAGAAAATGCACTGTAGGCAGAAAACATGTATGAACATTGCCAGGAAAACACCCACAGTCCTACTATTTGTGGAAATCTTGTCAGAAAAACTGTGCAAATGTTAGGTAGTGCAGATCACTAAAATCAGAATACTCGTGCTGTTATGGCTGGTGGTCCTCAAGCAGATTTTAGACTTCCCAAGAGAAAGAAAAATTTTGAACTTATTGATTAGCTACCAAGATATTTGCAATCAACAACACCTGATCCAGAGAACTATCTTCCAAAACATAATTTGCTCGCAGTGGTGGACAACACAGAATTGTGTTGCTGACTGTACCTATGTCCACAGCAAATAAAAATTTTCTTTCCCACAGAAATTATTTGGAAGAAGAACAAAATGGTGTATTCACCTATTTATCATTCAAGACATCAGTATTAAAATCAGGTGAAATTAATTATCAGTATTAATTACTTTTTATCTTTCATTTCCAACAGAGCCTTGACACAGCTATAATTGCACTGTACTTTAAGACCCTAGTCACAAAAAAGCAGCTCTGCCAGTCCACTGTGGTGTAACCCTACCAGCTCCAAAGGCCATATACTCATTCCTCAGCAGTGCTGGAGCCTGAGGGTCATATCCATGAAAATACCAAAGCACTTAACTTTAATCTTGGGAACAATATTACTGCAGTCAAATAGAAGTGTTTCCAGCTGAGTGTTTGCTTAGAGGGGTTTTAGTTGTAATCTACAAGCTAGTAGGTAAAATTCAAGCCTGGATGATTGAGGTTCTTATTTAAAAAATATTCTTCTACCAGGAAATAACAGCACTGCATATTGCCAAATGGTAGCAATAGATTGCCTGTCCAACAAAATCAAAATCTGGCACACTGTGCCTACCTCTACTAGCTGGGGACACCACTGTACAAAGAGCAAAACAAAGCAAGGTCTTGTTGCCACTTAAGAAACTCACCCTATTCTCACCTTTCATTTTAGGATTATTGTGGTACCTGTGATCTGTATCAGCTTTCTGTATTAAGAGAAATTTCACCCTTGTAGGAATAATTGTAGGCACGAAGAGGAGTCTTCCCATTACCTACACTCCTCGGAAATGTAAGATCTCAGCCATATGCAGGCTTCCTTTTCTTTTCGATCCTCTGTAAGAGGCACGGGTCCAAAACAGGATTTTGAAAATAAATTCCAAAGGCTACCAGTTTTCTCTCTCTACACCAAGAAACACAGTAACACTTGAGAAGTCACAGTGCCATGTGTGAAAATTTTCCTGTTTTCAACAGAGAAAAACATGGCACTCCAAGACAAAGAATCATCAATATTTTACATGAAAATGCATTTAATACTCAGTTGAAAGAAAAATCAATGTATTAGAAAGCATGGTAAGCTTTGGATTTGGGTTTTTTTTTGTTTTAGGATACACAGGAGTTGCTTTAATTGCAGAGACACTGGTGTTACTTCTGGTAACTCTCAAATAGCTACTGGAGAGCTTTTTCTCCCGTTACTTTAACATGTGGTATAAATATATTAAAGGACAGGGTTGAAAAACAAAAGGATCAAAAGACAAAAATTCCTGATTACCATGTGCTATCAAAATTACTATGAAGTACTAATTCAGTGGTTTCATTTAGCCAATATAAATGTCTTTTTTTGTCGTTTATTTAGTTTAAAAATAAGACCTCTCCTGTAATACTTCATACTCAAGGAAATCAACAATATATTAGACACATATAAGTGTTCAGCCCTTGAATATTATGTATCATTAAAATAATTGCCTTGGATGAATCTAAAGATCAGCAGACAAAACTGGATTAAGTCCTACAGACTGCTCAAAATTAGGAGCAGATTTGAAATTTCAGATAATGTCCCTGCATGACCCTACTTTAAGAAATAATAATACTTGGACACAACTGCAGCTCCATTGAAGCAACTGGCAAGACTCCTACTGACTTCAAAGAGGAAGGAATTCCACCACTGCCCTGAAGAACATATAAAGTAGATCTTGTATGCAGTCACTTCCCTCCAGGCCAAAGGTTTTTTAAATCCTGAGATGCTACAGTGCTGATAAGGCACCTTCAAAATCTTGTGTAACTCAAGAACACAATCCCATCAACCACTGGAGAACTGGAGCAGCCAAAAAAAAAATAAAATCAGTCTGTTCATTTTCAGAGGGAAACAGGAAGAATAAATCCCAGAAAGCTTTTTTATTTTTAATCCTGTGCAAGCAAAAAGCCACTGAGAAATCAGTATCATGAACATGTATGCTAGAGTACACAGGGTTATGCATGATATCTGTTGAAATCACTAGTTGCAATTGCTTCTTAAGCTGAGGCTTTCCTTCCATGATAAAACTAGAAATAAAACACAACATAAACCCACTCACTTTCTTGGCAACTACCCAACCTTTTCTTCTTTGCCTAGCTGTTACAAATCCTTTGGGAAGCTTTCTTCTTGAACTCTGTTTTGACCTGCTTATTAACGGAAGAAGAGGTATGTGTCCATGCATGACACCCCAGGAAGCTCTGTGACATCCCAGGCACAGTGACGATGGCTTCCCAGCAGCAGTGCAGAGGCACTGGAAACAAGTAAATCTTGCTTGGGTAGAAGCCATTAACAAGTGAAAAAAATCTGGCACAGGCAGGGGTTCCAGCTTGCTGTGGAGCAGTCGTCTGGCTTTGAAAAGACCAGCTCCTTGAGGGGGTTAAAAACCGACAGTGATGACTTACCTTTGACTTTTCCTTCACTCTCCGGGAGAGCATCCCAGGATGCCGCTACAGAGGTTGGTTTGCCCTTTAACGGCCAAACATCCAAATTTTCAGGTGCACTGGCAGGAGCTGTGAAACAGCCACAGGCAGAAGAGGCAGGTAAGAAAAGTCGACCTACACAGTATGTGCCTTTTGCTCCTTCTTCTCACAGCAGAAATCCCTGTATGGCCATTTCAAAGATAAATGTGAAGAGCACATGTGTTGCAGGTCTACGAGTGTCTGTACTACATCTCTGTATCAGACCTCTGCCATGGAATTTTATTCCGTATTCCTAGGAACAGGCTGTCTGTGGGAGACTGCTACTGTGGCTTAACTGGAACGATCTGGTAATCCAGTTGTTATAGACCACTTCCCTGTACCAAAGGGGCCTCATGGCTTCTCTGTGGTAGAGGCAGGATTTAAATTTGCTACACACAGAGAGGGACAGCAGCCAGGCTGCTCCTCCCAAAGGAAGGCGTAAATCCAGCTGCAGGGGTCCAAGCTACAGAGCCATCTCCAAGAAATACCCTAACCATCTGCCCCTGTTCTCAATCCTGCTGTGCAAGCAGCGCTGATGTGCTCTCCAGGGCACTGCTACAGAGATGCAGGGAGCAGGATCAAGGGTTTCCCCAGGTTCCCAACCTTCTGCTGCCCCAGGCAACCACTTATTCTGGCTTTCCCTCAAGTCAGCCATATTTCACACCTTAAATCCTAAAACCTATGTCACTCCAAGGACCTTTTTAATACATACCCGCCTCCGGAGTCCGTTGGTAAACAGACACGCTCCATTTCCCTTCCTTTTCTCCCTCCAAGATTTGGACAGCAAATTCGTACATGGTGTCTGGCAGCAGATTCTCTACCAGCACCCGCCGGTTGGGCACCTGCTTATAATCCCACCTTGCCGACTCCCCCTTTTCCCGATAGCGAACACTGTATTGCCTGGGACCAGAAACACACGAAAATAAAAATTCATGTGTCAAAATCTAGCATTAGCAGATCCAGAGAGGGATGGGGCTGCTTCCTCCTCATCTAGCCTGCTGGGCCTTACTGGCCCAACTACCAAAATGCAAACAACAATGCATCACCATCACGAGCCAGCATCTTCCAAGCATCTGCCCTCCTCTAACAGAGCCTGACTGCCTTCACCCAAGGTGTGGACTGCTCTTACCAGCCTCTTTCTCAAAACACCTCCTGCCCTGGGGGGAAGCCGCAAGGCTTTTTGAACCAAGCCAGATGTCCCAGGGCGTTCAACACCACCGTCCCACTGTTCTACAGCCACGAGCATGGCTGGACAGCTGGGAGCCCCTCCCTCCCAGAGTTGCGCTGGTGGCTTGGTTCCCATGTGTCTGCCCAGATAAATGCTTCTACAAGGAAACTGAGAACATGTAAAATTATCACTTGTCCTGCTGTGCCCCTCAGGGTACTTCAGCCCCGGATTGACAGCCCTTTGCTGTTCCCAGGCCGAGCAACACAATCCAGCATTTTCAGACCTCTGGCAGCTTCCAGACCACTTCTCTCTTTATTTTGGTCTCCAACTGCTGCAGCATGATGCTGTCACCCAAACTCTCCTACTCACAGGAGACCCCAACCTGCTCAGCCTCAGCTGCACAGGGTTTCTTGGAGGGTCAGCAGATGCAGGGGGCACTGATGGGTGTCTCTCCCATTGCAGCACGATGCTTTCTTCACCCGTAGCATGGCTGTCTTGAAGCTGCAGTCTCTTGATAATCCAACTCAAAGCCTTGCTTCTGCCTCTCCACACTCTGTGCCCTGTCCCCACCCCTTCCTTCCCCACGTATGCACGGGGATTTGTCGGCCATGGTGACATACCAGCATCTGAATAGCAAAAATATCCCTGGTTGGTACTGACAACATTCAGAAGGGGGCTAAAGCCCTGTAGTCCAGTACTTACACAGACCTCTAAATAGTAGAGACCAGGGCGCAAGGAGGCAAAGAGGATACGACACCCTACATCCACCCATGTCAGGTTTCTCACAGCTTCTCTGAAGCATCCCCTACCAGCCACTGCCAGAGGTAGGGATATGCAAATTCCTACACCCTAAACTAAATTATTCCCCAAATCAACTGAAATTAAATAAATGTGAAAGCAACCAGTAGTGTGTTAGCAGCAGTCTACCTTTAGTATGCATTCAGAAAAGAAAACACAGGGCTAACTACCTATTTGCTGCAACCTTCTGTTTTTCATACAGTGGGTCTGTCCAAGACACGAGTACAGATTGAGAGGACATAACTCGAACAGTTATGTCTTGTGCCACCTCCACCTCTTCCTCCTCTGAAACAGCAAAACAAAATAGTACATCAATAAAAATACTGGAGTTGTCATAAAAAACAGTAACTGTCTTCAACTGATGTTATAATACTCACACAGCACAGATGAATAGCAAGTACAGCAGTAGTGGAAAACCAAGTACACTGATTACTGATGGTACCCCATGGAAACATAATTTGTTTTGTTAGCTGTCTGCTTATAAGACCAGAGTACCAATATATTCTACAGTCCTTCAATATTCTACCAGTCCCCAAACTGTTACTTATAGCAAATGTCTTATTAACATACTGACATTTATCATCTGTGGCAAACACACTACTAGAGCTGCCTGGGAAGCAGAATTTTTGCCTTGTGAAAAATGTTGAGATTTTAATTATTTTTTTTTCATTTTGAAGGGCAACAAAACCAGGGACTGTCAAAAATCCTTCACAAGGGAGAATTCCTGCATATTTCACATTTTTGAGTGCTTCAAACAGGTTGTTTGAATTCAGCTTTTCAGTTTTTTATGGTATATAGGGGAAAATAATAATAATAAGAAACATTAAAAGAAAAAATAATTGAAGTGGGCTGTTTTGACATATCAGAATATCTTTTGCAAGTAATCTACAAAACTTTAAAATTAAGTGAAACTAATTTGATATTTTAAAGTTTTTAATTTTGATGAGGCTCCTTTTTCACTCTGTCCAACAGAGATTTTCCAGTCTAATCTACCTACTGCCCCAAGGAAGATGTATTACTCTCCCTATTAGTTTCACAGTGACCATTCCCAAACCTTTCAGAGGTACAGAATGCATAAGGTGCAAATTTCCAGCCCGAGCTTTACAGAAGAACAACATTGGAAAAATATTGATGTCTCAGGAAAAGGACCAGTCAACTCTGGAGTATGATTTCATTCTCTAGGACCTTACTCATGTATGACTGATGTCCAAGGAAAGGCTGCCCTTTTCTTCAGGGGGTGGCACATTATCTCAAAACCCAGCACTGCCCACACAGAAGGCAGGCAGCAGGGAAGCACATTTCACTTGTTCCAATCAGGTTTTTCATGCAGAGGGTTCTCAGACAATTCCAGGTTTTCCAAGCCAAACAGCTACTACACAGAAGCGGCTGAGAGGACCCATCTGCGACTCACAAGTGGCTTAGGGGACCTATTCACAAAGTTTTGCAACGGAAGCACCTGAAGAGAGAAACTGAGCATGAGAAGTGGATGGCATCACCTCCCAGAAAAGGTGTGAGGTATGATTTCAATACACCACAGCTCCCAGTTCTGACAAAGGTGTTCTCCACCACCATTAAAAGATCCGAAACACTGCCATCTCCACGGCATTCTCATCACAATGCGAGGGTGAGAGCAGAGTGAGAAAGCAGTGCTGGCATGGAGATGACTCAGAATCTCACTCATCTTTTTTAACCTTGGCAGCAGTATGTAATGCCTTCTTTTCAAAAGAAAGCGAAAACTTTGGCTGACCAGGTTTAGGCTTCTGGAAAGGAGCAGTGATCTAACAAGAAGGCCATTGTGGAGATCCTGGCTTAGATTTAATCAAGTATCCTCATGCAGTTATTGCTGTGCATAACATTTCCCAATAGCCACAGAGGAGGGGATTAAAAAACCAAAACCAACCAAACAAAAAAAAACCCAACCAAAACCCTCAAAAAACCCCACAACAACAGAAACCATATTGCAGAGCTATACCATTTTATTAATCCTGCTTGAACTAGAGAAGCAATCGGAGACATCTGTCTAGCTCTTTAACACACAGAGAAAAACCTAGCAGCTCTAGCACCAAAAGACTTGCATTCTGAAAATCACAAAGCTTTCTAACTGTGTTCAAATGTCTCCATGAATTGACAGCAGATGTGAAAGAAACATACCTGTGACTTTCCTTTTAGTTAAAGATGACCTATAGACAGGCTGGCTTCTTCCTTGGGAGCTCCTTGATGGCAGCGAAACCACGTGAACTGATTCAGAGGCTGCACATGCAGGGAAAAAACAGAGGCTTTGCTGTAACCTTTTTCATTATAAAAAAATTTCTGCCTTTTCAGGCAGAACTCTCTTTTATTCTTGTCTGATATACAAAAGGAGAAACTTCCTTAAAATCTAATTTATTTAGATACATAGTATTTATGTCAGAGGTTTCAATATACATGCAGTAAGAACAGTAAAGTTGGTATTTTAAAAGCAGGAAAGCAAAATATTAACATGAAAAGACCATTACAAGAGTCTTATATTCTAGGTTTGAGTTCTTCTCCTGATAATTTGATTATTTAAAAAGCATTTGTTCTCCTTCTTTGAAAAAGCATGGTATAGAAGTAAAGAAAACAAGAAGTAAATGCTGAAAACCATGCTACAAGTATTTCTCATCAAGATTAAGTTTGTTGTTCAACTCCCACTAAGTCTGCATACTGTCTGGCCAGGCTCTCAGCCTGCAGAGCAGTGGAATGTGCTGAACATCAAATGGATGGGGGAGCGTCCTCCATACGCACGTGTCTCAACCCTGACACCTCGGCACAGACACCAGAGCAGCCCCTTCACAAAGGTGTGTAGAAAGATAAAAAAGTGAAGGGATACTAGAGAAGGGATGAGAAATAAGTGAGAGGAAGGAAAAAGTGGAATAACTGCTAAAGGTGACTAAGGAGTTGTCTCTCTGGACAAACAGAGATAAAGACGTGCATTTAATACAAAACCCACACAGCAGAAGGGGAAATAGACATTTATATTACAAAGCCAGGAATTCTAGCAGCCACGTGTGACTTTGGAATCATCATCCACTTTGTAACCCAAGACCAGATCATCTGTGGGACGAGCTTGCAGCCTGAAGGAGAGATTTTGAGAGAAAGAAGCCTAACCTTGAGCAAACGCACCCAATCAGCAAAGAGCAGCAGAAGCTTTCAGGAAGAAGATCAAAGCAAGCCTCGTGAGTGCAGATCTAGTGCCCACTCGGATGAGAGGCTCAGGCAGCAGGACAGAGGTGCTGTGACACAAACAGTGCAAAGCAAAATGCTCAGCCTCTGAGGATATTGCAAACCCCATTGCTACCAGTAAAAGGGAAATCCTTCATATCTAGGGCACATCATTTAGAACATGAGTGCAAACCATCGTGGCATGGCAGGGCAGGGAGCACAGAGGAGGTAAACCTGACAATCTCAGGAGCCCTTCGTGACCAGGACCTCATGAAGGAACTGAAGAGAACATGGACATACTAGTGTAACACTGTAGTACAGAGCCCATGATACAGTTTTACTGGTAAATATGGATACATTTAATTAAAGCATTAATTTTTTTCTCCACTGGCCTGAAATAACATAGGAGCACAAAGCGTAAGAAGAGGATGAGAAACAGTGGATTTAAGAGTGGCCCCACTGCATATAAGGAGAATCTGAGGTAAGCCTCTTCTCCCCAGCCCTTCCCTCTGCTATTAATATGAGTAACTCGCACATGTTGTTTCTTTAACCCAGCATCAGGTTCTGCTACACTTTCTACCCTGGTCATCATATTTTTTCTGTTTAGAACATGTTAGAGAATGCCATTATAGTGAGCATTTTCATTTATAGGAAGAAGTCATTTTGATGGCTACAACCACACGTGATCTGTGACCACCCAGCAGCCACAGGGGGATTACAGGAGCACGCTAGCTCCGCTGGATGCTATCAAGGAAATCCAACTCACCGAGTTTTCTTGCTTCTTGGTTTTGTCGCTCTTGCAGCAGTGGAGCATAGCTCATCCTTCGGCTGCCCTCTCCATACCCACGGAGGTTACCTTGCGATCTGCTGCGTGGACCCCTGAAGCCTGCTCCATAAGGTGGCTTCCACCGAAAAGATAACTTGCCATCTGGAGCCTGGGTGCGCACTCTCAGAGGTCTGTTTGGCATGTCCTTCTCTTAAAAAAACAAAGCAAACACACAAACCCCACCATGGTTATTATGAGGCACATGACGTATAGCAGTCCACATATGTCTGTTGCAAGCACATCTATTGAATTACATCAGAATAAAGTGTATAATTTTATAGTCTCTTCGTTTTTCTATAAGACCCAACTGCAGTAACAAGTTTTCCAGTGGGATGTACAATACTCAGTAGCATCTTTTCCCAGGCTCTTCAGACAGACTGGTGCAAGACACTGAAAGTGAAAACATATTGTAATACAGGGATTCTTGCCAGAAACTGGGGATGTCTTGTAGCTTTACTGTTTAATCTTTTCCTTTTTTTTTTTTTTTTTTAAATACCCTTCCCCTAGTTCAGGCGCACTAGTACATAATTTTTTTGGAAAGTGCTAAAGATTAGTGCAAAACGAAGCACGGAACTGTTTCATTGTTTTTAAACTTCCTTTTAGAAAGCAACCCACATTAAAAGCAGGTTCTCTTCCATCACTAATGGTTCTGCTCCCTGACAGCCTCATGTTTAACAGGCGTGTTCTTCACATGCTTCAACTCTTGACTTCCCAAACTCCCATTATACAATCCCTTGAATGTCCAGCTCTGTAACAGGTACCTTATGCAAGTCATTTATTTTTACATTTGCTGGCAAGTTAGCAGCACTCTTTTAAGAAGTGACACTGATGGAAGCATTACTCAAGCAACCGGTTTGTTGCTCTGAACACCATCTCCAGCTTACATGGCATTCTCCATTGTGTATGACATGCACCATGCTACTGTGCAGGCTGCGAGCAGAGCAACCAGAAACAGCAGGACAGAAGGGTGCTGGCAACACCAAACAGGACTGAGATCTTCCACATCCGCAGCGATTTTTTGCATCTTTTACATTTCACACTCAAAGCAGGTGTGTCTCATCCCCTTCTAGCAATGCCAGTCCCCCAAGCACAAGGTTGTGTGAACCTGCCAGCACAAGGCTACGTGCTGTATTCAAACACTCTCACTCACAGGCTAAGACAATTACTGCAACCACAGCGATGTCAAGAGAACAAGAGACTGGGACAGCAACAGCTGCCAGAGACTTGGACAGACAATGAAAGACAATGCACCAAAGTACCCCCTGTCAGAGCAATAGTGAGACCCTCCTTCCAGCACCAGTTCAGGAGTTCATATTTATTCACGACAGCACTTAAACATGTTACTTTAAGTATGTGTTTAAGTCAGTATGTCCCTATATACATCAAAAGCAGGTCCTTTTCCAATATTTCTGCCCAGTGACACCTTCTATAACCAAACTGCTTACTAGTCTTGATTGGCTAACAAGGTTGCATCTTCTTACACACTCCCAATGAACATTCTTCTATTAAATCACCCTTTGGAAGGGATCCTTGTGACTCTCAAGGCTGTTTGCAGAGCCTCTCTTGAAATCCCTGTGAGAAATGCAAGGTTTCAGTGCTGATGAGGTGTATAACATATGCAGAGAACCTCACACTCCCACAGAACTCTATTTTTCTACTGAAACACTGGGCAGCACCTCAGCATGGTGCTTTTTATTTTGCCTCCAGAGAGATGGATCATCAGTTCAACCACATGGACTTCAGCAGCTTCTCTCTACTGGCTGTTCCTCATGACACCAGCAAAAGGAAGCAGCTATAAACTCAGATTAATCAGCCAATTAAGCTGGTTTTACAGACACTTTGTCTTGCCAGAGCAGTGTATGCTAGCTGGATCACAGCAGTGGATCTGGTCCTAAGTGTTTAACAATTTACGCTTTTTGCTATAGAATAACCATGGTTACTTTCATGAGGCTCCCTGAACACTTTTCAAGGAACGTTCTCAGTCATGCACTCTATTAAAAAACCCACCTGTTCCCACATTGTTTCTTTTTCTTGCTCTCCTAAGCAGTTGCTTGAGACAGATTTCAAGAGCCTGTTAGTCCCTGACCATGTAGGCACACAGTCTTCATTCACAGAACCACCATGGAGAATTGAAAGAGGGCAAAATTCAAGTTGCAAGAGAGCCCTGCAGGTCTCTTCTCAAACTCCTGCTTGAAGGCAAACTACCTCCAACACTGCATAAGGCCAGCCCTGGTTTTCTGTAGCTCAGTCTTCAGAACCTCCCAGGATGGAGATGGCACAGCCTCCCTGTAGACCTGTTCCAGTGCTGCACCAGCCTATCCAGGGCAAAAGCTTTTCTTAATGTTCAGCTTCAGCCTCCCAAACAGCAACTTGTGGCTGCTGCCCAGCATTGTATGTGGCCTGCCACTACCAAGAAGTGGTTTCCTTGCAGCCCCCAATCAGGTAGCAGTTGGCTGCTGTGGGATGTTGCCCTGTCCTCCTGTTTGCCAAACTGGGCCAGCCCTGCTCCTGCAGCCTCTCCTTGTAGCTCAGGTGCCATAGGTAGCCACCACCTCTCCAGATCTCAGCATCTCTCCTGAGTAGCCCAGCCCCAGCCAGAGGGCAGTAACACATCCTCCTGACCAGGCACGCTCTCCCAGGTGCCTGCAGCTTGCCAGGCTGCAGTGCAAGCACACCATTCTGGTTTCCTCTAGGTGGTCCCATGTGTCACGGAGCACCAAGAGCCCACTGGCCTGGGGTGGCCGGGAGGGACACTGCAGCCCATCAGCTCTGCTTCCCCAGTCAAAACCACAGCTTCCAACTGGAATTAAAACAGAGAGTTGTAAGGGACAAAGGATACAAAAGGAACCAGCCCAGCCAGAGAGCCATATGGAAAGTATTCAATTTAAAACAAATGTGGCTTTAGGCAAAGAGAAGTTTATCGACCCTAATGCTGAATGCAGGGGATCAGCTGAGATTTTAAAACCAAGGTTTTCCAAGGCTTTAATTACTTTCATCATGGTAGCACCACACTTTACTGCCCATTGTTCCCATTTCACTACTTAGTTCCAGTTTCTGTTTATCACTCCTTGTCACAGTTTGACCAGCACAAATCTGCAGGCTCCGGGATGGTGCTTTCAGATTTAAATGGTTTTTCTGGTAATTGCTGATCCATCGAAACCAGTATTTTTGTGTGAAGTATGTGCCAGGCTTGACAAGAAAGGAAATCCAGTGCATCATTTAAGTCATTCAGTTCCCAAAGCAGCCCCTCCTATGGGGACACTGAACTCCCCAGGAACAACAGTCTTGAACAGCTCACAGGTAACAGAAAAAGAATTAGATGATGCTGTGACTGCAGATTAAGCACTATGAAGACACATCCCATCACCTTCTGCATCACTAGGATGCCATTCACTGCACATCTAGGTTCTGGATTTGAATCTAGGGATGGCAAGATCTGAACTTGCTCAAAAGTCTATGCAGTGGACTTTTTTAACATGATGGACTAAAGAAAGCAAAAACTTTTGAAAAATCAAGGCATCATTTCAATCCTAGACCAAGGGACACAAGAATAGGTCCAAGAAGAGGGCTGCAGACAGGAGGAGTTGAAACAGAAGATGAAAATCAATGAAATCTAATACATATTAAGTGAAATACAGTAATATTAGAGGTGACATGGAAGTAGGAACACACATGGAAACCTGACACAGACAGGGAAGAAACATAGTGCTGAAACTTGGAAAAGGGTAAGAGTGAAGTAGTGTGGGTGGAATTGATGGGAGGACTAGACAGAACTGTAGCCACTGGATACTGGGCTTCAACCACCTTCAGCAAGACCTTGCACAAATCCTCCAGTCTCCTCCAAACAGATTAATGTGACAATAAAAATGGCCTCACTTAAGCACAAGTATCTAACAGGTATACATGCACACCAACCTCAGCAACAGTGCTATGGGGATTGTAAATGAAACCTCACTCTTGCAGAGGGAGAAAAGACACATCAGATTATATCTGGGAGTTTGCACTCCCAGTGATGGAGGAAGTGGTGGATTTACCAACAGGAGGACCAAGCATGTACAGAAACCCCAATATCTTGCCTACTACCTGGCATAACACATCCCGACATCACAGGATGGATACACTGCAATGCTGCTCACTCCCAGCCATCAATACCACACCTCCATCCAGGCCAGCTGAGTCCAAGATATATAAATGGGCACCCAGAAATGGCCCAGGACACTGGCCACTTTTAGGGCCCCTGAGCAGGGGGGAACACTTCCATCACTTCCTTGGCCTGCAGTCTGATCATGCCAGGCATCCCTCCCTACCTTTTACAATGGTCTAAACTTGGACACTTTGCCTGAACCCTCAGTGCAAGATGGCCTTAACAGGTCCCAAGACAAGATTTTGAATCAGCATGAAAGCTGCACAGCTGACAGCTACTAAGGTGCCTGTGGTTTCTTCTATCAGAGACAGTAGATATGACCTTTATAAAAGCGTACAGGACTGCAGCTGTCTGTTCCCCATTTAACACCTACTCTGGCACACCAGGAACTCAACTGGATTTCAGCAAACTCTGGATGAGGTCCCAGATCAGTAGCAATGAAAAAGCTAAGTCTTCAGATGCATTCACTCTCAACCCCACCTTTCCTAAAAAATTTTGGGAACAGCTACCAAGTGCTTGATTGAACTGAAGGTTGATTCTTCCCCATGTCCCCACTATTTATCCCTGTAAACATCACAAAGTTTTTCACTTTTGGTTCCAAAACTGATTTAACAGTTTTCTGTACCTCTGCTCTGGCCAAACTAAATCAACTGGGGAACATCTTTGGACCTCATCTAAACAGCCACCTGCAATTAAAGTAAAAATCAAATCCTTTTCTATGTTCTGGAAAACGAGAAAGAGTCACTACCCTGTGCTCTCTTCAGTGCAGAAATCCAACATTACCTACAGCTGCAAGAATTTGTGTATAGTATCTTGGGCCCAAAAACGCAGGGTTGATTAAAGCCTCAGTATTGACTTTTTGCACTTGAAATGTCCGCTGGTATTGCCAAAGTTTCTCTGTGTGTCAGGACTGTGAGAGAACATTTTACAAATGATGTAAGTCCAGAGCATGAGGTCTAAGCTGAGGGTAAAACATCCTCTAAACAACCACACAAGAAGGCAGCTTGCACTTGCCAAATGACAGAGTCTTCAGAGGGCCTCGTCAATTATCTAGCAAAGGAAAACACAAAATAGCTCCAGAAGATAGGGGAAGTACTGACCCCTAGTAATCAGTCTAGAACTGTGGGGAAAAATATTGCAAGCAATTCAGACCTATTAAGATTTAAATGCAAAAAAAGTAGTTGAAATAGGAGGTCACAAAAAATCAGGCACTTCAATTTAGGTACAAGTCTAGGTACAAAATGTTTGCTTTTGCCTTCCCTAGTCAGCAAAAACTTTTCTGCATACCTTCTATGTGCCATTGCTTCAGGATTGGAAAACTGGACCTATAAAATGTGTTCTGCTGCAGAGAGGACACATTTGGCACAGACATATAATCTATAAACATTTACCAACCTCTCTTCACTTCAGGCAGAAGTTTGAGAAGTTAAGCACAATGACCCAGCCATGGGCAAAGTAACAGCTAGAAGAGAGAAGTTGTAGCTGCTTAGAGACAACAAACTCATCAGAAAGCGATCAAATGCTTTGATTAGAAAAAGCCAAAAATATCAGCTGGTAATAAAATCCTGTTGTAGGCAACTTGACCAAAAATCCTCATAGTCTACACTGNGTTTATTTTTTTTTATCTTAAAAATTAAGTTCTAAGCTTCCGATGAGACTGATTGACTCTGTATTCTGGATTTGAGACTATTTCTCCTTTACCAGACAAAATAGTATAGAAGATTAAGTAAAATGTGCCAAACTGCTCAGTTCATTCACCCTTCTCAAAGAGTAGATCCTTGTCTTAAGTCCTTAGCTGCTCCCTAACCACAACCAATTGTCCTCTGAGATAATAAACTTGCACCACTGCCAATCTGCAAGAGCAACCCAGTTTCAGAGCTCAGCAATGCAGTTTACAAATGCCCTGCAGATTCCCTCCAGAAACCCACCACTGGGGCTAGAAAAGTACCTCAGCCAGCTGTAGTTCCTAGATCTCTGAGCTATTTCTTTGGGATATAACACTCCTGTATACCATGCAGTCTCGCAAGTGTCTGAGCCCTACCACCATGGAGGTAACAGCTGTACTTATAGCAGAAAATGAGAGTGAATAAGTGAACAGAAAAAAAGACACACTACATTTTGATTCTTCACCTCACAATTCCATTTGTGAGGCAAGACCTTTTGTAAAACATCCACACTCCTAAAACCTAGTGCATGGGCCTCTCCTAAATGCAACTGCTTGAGTGGTGACACTCAAGTTCATCACACGTGTGGCAAACACATCCTAGGACACCTCCACAATTGCTCTTGTTTGGCAACTTGTGAAACCAAGACAGGCATCTGCCCAGGGGTGCAGAAAGACCGAGGGATGCAAGCCCCACAGGAGACACCAGGGAAGCTGGAGGAGAAGGCCCTGTGCTTAGGCAGCGGTGTTCATGCACCAAGGGCTGAATCATAGCCAGTCCTTTGCCAGGAAAAAGAGTTTATTGTTTTCAAAAATATTTTACAACATGATCACCCATCCCTTCTTCGTGCCCGCAATGGGCATTGTTTTTCACATGGCGCCCTACCTTCTTTCAACAGGTAAGTAACTCTGTGCATTGGCTTTAAGGGTTGGGACAATTCTGATACACCATTTTAATTTTTCATGTAATTTGAAATAGATTATGAAACAAAGCATATTTGAAAAAGGAGAAAGCAGATCTTTACTAGCAGACAGACAGGTGTCTAAGGCTCTGTAATCCTTCATACAACTCAAGGCTTTAAATTCAGTTGTTATTAATGAACCACAAAAGAACAGCTTTTTACCATCACCGAGAGGCATGAGGGAAAGAGAACAGCCCAGCTTTCTCATCCAACAATCCACACAGAAGCAGCTGCTTTGTTCCTCACCTTCACATACTTTCAGTGTTACTTATCTTCATACAGCTAACCCAAAGCCACATCAGCAGGAAAGGAAAGAAGAAAGAGGACAGACAAAATACCACAGGAAGATACTTGTTTTCCACCCAAAAATTAATGCACCGTGTCACTTTGGCAAAGTATTACTGGAATATTTTTTTTTAAGTTGGCAGTTTGATCCAAGCTCTTTTGAGAAAATGGGAGCAATTCCACCAGCTTCAATGAGGGCTGGATCGGAGCCATCCCGAGGAGAGTTCACTCTGCAAAGATATTTCCTGCATTGGTGAGCCAGTTCAAACAGTGCTGATGTGGCTCTCTAAAACAAGATGTGCTGACTGCTCTAGCTCCAGAAGACTCTGATTTATTTCAGACCAGCCGTGGCACAGAGCATAGCACTAAGTCTAGTGGGGCTCTTTGTAGCATAACAGCAGTTAACATGTGTGTAAGTGCAAGTATATGATGAGAGAAAGTAGAACTAAAAGGGGAGAACAAATCCAACCTCAGGCTTACTAGGTTGGTAGATCCCCTAGCATTTTAAAATGTACTGTCAGCCTTGTCCCAGTGTGGGCTGATCAACTTTTTTAATGCCACTAATTTATACAACCAGCATCAGATCTCCTCCTGGAAATAAGCCAATCAGTTAAAGTAGTGGAGTCAAGTGACACATAAATCCTTTGTTTCTTGCAGGAAAAAAAACTCTCAGCACATTTCCACATGCTCCTGCTTGGCGCAGAAAGGGGAGACTGGAACTCTTTAGTCCCTGCAAGGCACAATGGAAAGTGCCATAATTCACCAGGCTCCAGCCAGGAGTTTTGGGCAGAAGAACAGTATCCAACAGTAATGCCTGATTTAAGCAAAGCAATTCCTTATATATCTGTAGAGGAGTTACCTGGCACCCGGAGGACATTCTTTAAATTGACAGCATTAACAGAAGTTTCCAGTGAGGATTTCTCTGAATGCTAAGTACAGTAGGACTAGGGCATTTTCCAAACTCAACAACGCATTTCTCCATGTTTAATGGGTGTATTATGACTTAAGAACAACTGACAGTGAGTTATTGAAGGCTTCCACTGACGTCCACACACAGGTTTCCTTCTGCATCAGCACCCTTTGAAGGAAGCCCGCCGAGCCTGAGCTACCCTCCTCTCTCACACCCATTGCCTTTGGACACCTTCTGTCTGGGCTTCTCCAGCAATCGAACCACCATGGTGATAAAAACTCCCAGCAACCCCAAAGGGGCAGTGAGAGCAAACCTCAGTCGTGGCCTTGGTCTGCAAGCAACTATCTGGGGTGTTGTCCAACACCTGCCTCTCCACTGAGTGGAAGGAAAGGTGGCACTGCAGAGATACCACCTCTGAGGGCTCCTTGAGGAGACAAAGCAGGCCAAACCAGCTGGCCAAACACAGATGTACCAAGCACAGAAACACAGGGATGGATTAAAGCCCACCTCTGGTTATGTGCAGAATGACAACTGCAGAAGGTTGCAGGTGCAGGGATCCCCTGATCACGGCTGACCTCACCATCAGGTGGAGCTGGGGGATTAAGAAGCATTTAGGGGCAGGAGGGCAAAGGGGCCATAACCAGTTTATTTCAAAATACTTTCCATTGCAGATACCCTTCTCACCCTCCAACCCTGGTCATTACCTCCATTCATCTCATGCATGGCAGAGCAATCATGCTCAATGTCAAAACCTGTCTGTGTCCTCCTCTGCAAGCTTGATGTCTCCATTGTCAAACACATGCCCTAAAACAAGATGTTTTCCTCATGGCTTGACCTCAGTAAACTTGGACGACAAGGCAGAAGACCTGTGAACAGTACAGCTTTGTGGGATGCCACAGCATCTGCATGGACAACAGCTTCATCCCTGCTTTTCCTGACATATCCAAAACAATAGATGTACATACTTTTGTTATGATAGTTTCTACCAGCAAAAAATATTCCAAATACTATTTCAGACCATCAAAAAGAGCCTGGTAACTGGTCCATAAATCATAGTAACAATTTAACACTTATCCTTAACTGACTTAACTAACCGACCACATGAACAGGCTCTGCTCCAGGAACAGTACAGGGCTGCTCCCTCTAATGCAGACAGAGGATTTGATGCTCCCAGCTCCTCTGGGACAGACTTCAGCACTACTGTGGGGACAAGACTGCAACTTTAATTTGGAGTTTCCTGAAATTCTATTGTTTAAGGCTTTTTAACATTAACATGTGTGAAAAATGAGATATACATATAATAATAAAGACATTCTAGTAATACGCATGTGGTTGCAGCCTTAACATTTCTCTATGGTTATATATACATGGATATAAAACACAGATGTACCAAGCACAGAAACACAGGGATGGATTAAAGCCCATCTCTGGTTATGTGCAGAATGACGACTGAAGAAGGTATTGATAACATCTCACAAGCAGCCAGGGTGACAAGGGGGTAAAAACACGACAGTCATCAGGGGAGAACTCAAAAAATTGTGCTTTGCTGCATGCATAAACCAAACAACAAAAGATTAATGGAAACAGTTCCTTCAACTGGGCCCAGAGAAGTAACAGCAAAAGGCATCTGTTCTGAGCCACACAGCTCTCAGATTCACCACTGTTAGAATCTTAAAAACAGGAAAGCTTGTTTTTTCCGTCTTACCCTTTTCACATTCTTCTCAAGAGATGCTGTGGAGAGCTATGGCTTAAGAAAAGCCCCTTTGCTTTATTTTACACAATTGTGTCACTACAGCACATATTTTTCATTTATCAATGTCACTTGGGGACTGACATCTGCCTCATGAGCACTTAAAAATATCCCTCACTATATTCATTTGAGTTCTTTGACTCAAGAGTTCATCCAAAGCTCTTTGGAGCACTCCCAGCTGAAACTTTGGTAGCACCCTCTAACTCCAGCTTATTTTGAAACCTACTCCAACTCTGGAGGGAGAAGGCAAGGCAGCAAGTCATTGCTCCTTCAGGTCCATTGAGACAACAAAAAACCCACCGTGACAGTCCAGAAGATTTGATCATAAGGGTGGTGAGCTCCCCTGGCTGCACGGCTTGGGCTCCCTGCTGCCACCCACACAAAGCACACAGCACAGGCTCCAAAACACATGGTTTGTATCAGGCCACTGTTTCAGTTCCTGGAGAACTCCAGCCCACTGTTCAACTTAGCAGCCACCTCTGGGAGAATAAAACATGAAACCTCGTCCAATACCAGGCCTCCTGAAAACTTCCAAACATAAGGCAGTGAGATGGATGGATATAGCATAGACTGTAAAGTCAGGTATGGTATGTAGAGCTCTAACCCTTCCACAATAAAATCTTCAAATACCAAGAGAAAATGGAGCAACATTCAGTGAAGAATGTACTTTGTATGTCATAAAAACTTTATCTATTTTCCATTCCCTAATAAAAAAAAAAAATGGAAAAAGCTGAACATTTGGCAGATCCATTTCGGAAGTGTTTTTAAAACTGGCTACTTCAAAAGCAGCATTGGAAAGTGGCTTTTAAACCTGTCACTCAAGCTATCCCTTTGTCTAGATGCATCTTCTCCACCTGACTATCTAATACTAACTCACGTTGGTATTATTCTGTTTTTCTTGCTAGAACTGCTCTTACTAATTTGGTTTTGGCTTTGGCTTTGGGATTCTCTTCAATGCATCCTTCAAGGCCCTCATATTATTAGCTTGCTTACATATGAAATATTTGAAGTTCTTCATCTGGTGAAAACAATTGTCTCTGGTGTATCGTTCTCTTTGATATGGCTCAACCCTATTGGCCAAAGGTCCTGCCAGAATGACTGACAACGTAAGGATTTGGCTTCCCATGCAGGACAGAGCCACAACTCTGGCTCTGCCTATTCCTCCAGAGTCCAACAAACAGTCACAGGATGACAGCACAGCTGGATTAGGTGGCACCATCAGCAGTATTACACTTATAGCCTTTAAGTTTTTGATAACAAATAAAAGTCAAATCTAGATTGAGTTTCAAATGTATATACAGGTAACCTTTCAGTCTTTGTTTACTGACTTTAAGTCTAACCTCTTCCAGGCTTAAAAATGGAAGGCGGTAAGGAAGGACTGGACCTCTATGATACTCCAGGTTTGACTCACAGCTCCCTGGCTTCAGCTGGAATCTCTCTCTTATCATGCTTGTCACTGGAAATTTGGTTTACAAGAAGGGGGACTCACTGATTTAACAGAAAAATAAGTTTATAGCAAAACTAACTTCTTTCTCTCACACTGTCCATATGACAGAGGAATAGCATGAGCTGTCAAGGGGCCCGCTAAAGACATTGATCCCTCCATGCACATCCCCTCAGGCGCTCATCTTCAGGAAGGAGGGAATATTAGTGCTTCTCCCCCAAGACGTGCCTGAGACTTCCCAGTGGTGACACTGCACCTCTTCCCAGGACTCCTGGCTGTCTCAGCTGGCAGCTCCCATGACACTCAGACCCTTCCTAGTGGGCAAGAAACTCACATTCCTTGTCTTCAGTGGGTATCCAAGTGCAGAAGCAGCACAAATATCAGCTTACAATATCTTAAGCCCTGTTCCTGAAATAAATCAGAGCCTAAGGGCACTCTAAGTGGTGAAGTCTGAATTGAATCTGACTGCAACCACAAACGTGACAGGATAAAGTTAACCGAGCTTATTTTCCTCTAGATAAACCTTGTACAGGCTGTTCTCTAGCCCTAGTCAGAAGTTCAGTGACAGAAAGGAAACCTGCCTGAGAAAAACAGAATGTGAACCCACACTGAGCAACTAATGCCGTGACAAGACATTGTCTGGAACAAAATGCACCCCTTCAAAGCTTGTGTCTTTCCATGCTGTGTTCATGACTGTAGTCTCCACGTTATTTTCACTTCCAACCTGATCTTGTTTTCATATTTGCATTCTTTATTTACTCAAAAGTGAGGTAACTTCTGTGTTTCTGACAGTCTAAATGAAGCATCCAGTATCTCAAAACCCTGTCGGGAAAGTAAACAGCAAACATAATATTGCCACAAACCTAACACACCTACAATTTTGGTTAGTCTCCTCTTCAAAACCTGACTCATGCTGCTTTTTTATGCATATTTTGCTGTCAAATCAGGCATTGAAAATACACTGCCCATTGAAGAGAAGAGGTGAACACCACAGAAGAGAAATTTGCCAAGCAGTGATGAGTACTCTGAAGCCGCATCTCTCCTGGGATGTCCCTGACTTCCTACCTGCATGCATGGACCATCTTAACACACTTCTCGCAGCCACCTCTACAAAGCCTGGGCTCTTTAACTGAACTGGCTCTGGATGTACAGTTTACTTGATGTTAAAGCATCCCACCGGTATCACAAGAGGTGACATTTTCTCAAGTGGAGAGAAAGTGGCTTTAAGTCCACCTTGCATTTCTCTCTCTAAGTGCTGGGCAAGAGGGTAGGAGAAGAAACGACCCCCTGAGAGATTCCTGAGGCAGCAGAATTCCCCTGAGCTCAAGGCAGATGCAAGGGCACACATGCATGAGCATATCTACCTGAATGGGCAGGATCTATCTGTCACTGGGGTCCAGGGCAAACTCATGGGTTTCAGTGGACCTTTCCATTGCAAGCTACTGAAAAGCAGGGCTCCCCTTTGCTCTCCGCTGCTGCAGTCTGCTGCTTGCCCCACAAGCATTTCAGAGGCTGTCAGAGGCATGGGGCTACTGGGAGTGCCTCTTGGAGCCCAAGCAGGATTTTGGCTGCACAACCCATGATAAGCATCAACACTCTCATTCTCCTCCAACAACCTGGAAATTTTGTCCACCACAGCAGGAAAGAAGGCATGAAGATAATGCAAAGCTTGCACCAGGATGGATTTTATCCTTCTTTAAAACAGACTGACTGTCACACTGAGAGCTGCCACTTCTGAGCCATAGCCTTTCCATGTGTTTCTACGGGAAAGAAATCACCCCTGGTACAAATGCACATGCTGAAACCCACCACAGCAGTAGGAAGATATGAGATCATCTGCAGTGCTCTGTTTATCTGAAATTTCTGATGGTTTCATCCTGAAAACATTAAATAAAACTAAGAATTTGCTCAGACTCTCTTAATCTCAATGGCTTTCTTGTATTCTGTGAAGCTGCCACAGAGTAAAAGCTTTCTTAAGAGATTTCCACATGAGGGAATATATGCAGAGTTTTTTTTTACATTGAAGATGAAACTTGCACTTCTTCACCCACAGCTGATGCCCACACAGGTATGGCTAGATGGGAAAGGTGACCCAGCTCTGTGCAGGATCACAAGACCATGGATGCCCTTCTCTCCAGTACTGACACCAGCATGAAGCTTTCATGATGCCGCTCTGCCCAGCCTAGATACAGGACCTGGGTCTGGGAGTCACTGCATTGCAGCCTACCCAGATTTATCCTCACACCATATGGACAGCTTGCAACTGAGCCAGCCTAATCCCCTCTAGGTGGGCCTCCAACAATGACCACAGGCGAGGTAGTAAAAAATAGAGAGTATTGTTTCTAGGCTGTCATGCATCCCCTCCACCACCGCTCCCCCTCCCTGTGTTCCAGGAGCCTGAGCTGGCTTTGAAGTGGGTTGGCAGGAGACACAAGTCAGAGTCAGGGCACACATTTCTGTGAACCAACCTGCGTCCTGCTCCCTGCAGGTATGGCCGTAGATGTCCAGGGAGGAAAACACACCTACTAAAATTGCACTGTTTATTAGGCTAAGTAAACCATGTCAGCATCATTATGCTATGCACCTGGATTACTTCTTATGATCCTAAACCTTCACTCCATTGCTCTGCTTTCATGTTAATGCAATCTCATTAAAATCAATGGCATGTTACAGAGGCAGTCAAATGAAGAATGAAGCCCTGCATCTTTCAAAGGCTGAAGAAATCGTGCGTAATTATCCTGATGGGAGACATGGACTAGGTTTATGGAAAGTCACAGCAGGCAGCACAGTTCTCTATCTACAACAGCTTTCACTCCAACCTCATTGAGGAGTGGTTACCCACATCCATAAAGCACAAAGGTTTATACGCTTAGTTCATATTATTCACTTTATATGCTTGGTTTCATGTAATGAAATACTTCTATTCAAACACCTAATTTCTTTCCAAACCTCACTCAACTCTTGTCTGCTGGGATGTTTTATGGCAGATCCTCAAATCAGGAGAAAAATGCTAACCTTCTCTACATTGGTTTGGGGTGATGGGTTGGGGGGGGTGGAACTGACAACCCTCAGTCACCTTCACCTTGACATCTCCACTCTACAGAGCCCCCGAAAAGCTCATTTATCTGGAGCACTTTAACACCCACCAAACGGATTACATCAGTCATTTCTGGAAACAGTAACAAGTGTTAACCAAGCTAAACCTACCCAAAACCTCATGGCTTCAACTGTTCTTTAGATACCTGGGATTTTGGGAATCCCAGAAAACACTGATCGCCACACACAGACACAAATAAAGCAAAAAACAAACAAGCAAAAACAGTCAGTGAGACATTTCTGAAGCAAAGATTAGCTTTGGATTCAAACTGTTGGCAATTTGGATGGTGTGGGTCTGCTTTTGGTTCATTCTTTTATATATATCACAGACTTCACCAAATCATTCTCTCTAAGGGCTCTGATTACTTACACGTGGGTGGATTGGTCTACACCTCTCTAAAATCACCTCAATGTATCTAAACCTGCTCCCTTACCCTGTAAAGTAGCATGGATTTTTTAATCTACTGGAGATTCACATGTTTATGTAAAGTCTTTCCATTCCACCTCTAGTTGAAGTGCACATTCAACTTTCCACTAGAAACTGCCAAAAATGCCTCAGACTCGCAAAGTCAGAGAGTAGGAATTCAAGATTCATCATGTATTGAAGGGGGGAAAAAAAAGTTAAAACTCTCAATTTTTATTTCACATTGCAAAACTTTCATAAATCAGAAAAGTTTTAGACTTACCCAAGGTATGGGTTTGCTAAGAACAAAACACTGTCTCAATGTTAGCTTCCACTCTTTCATTAGCAGCTCTTCAAGATTAAGTTTCTTAACAAGGACCGGAAAAAGTACATCCTAAAATAACACAGTCTTCACTTCTTCCTCTTCACAAAAAATGTAAATAAAAAACACTAAAACATTATTTATCTACCTGTAACATAAAGCTGTTCACAATTCACATCCTGAAATAACACCAGCCTTAACTGCTCTAAATAACTATTCCACATTATTTACTGTAAAAGATCTTTCAAAAAGTATATACATAGCTTTGTACCCTGGAAATGGAAGCTGGCAGCACACACTCTAAGTCTCCCAAAGTGCAAAACTTACATATAGTAGATAAAATGCACACCAAGGAAATGGCCAGAAGAATATTATCGCTCTTCTTTGGATCTCTGCACTAGGTTGGGCACAGATAAGAAATGGATAGGCACAGATCTTCATTACTGATAAACAACCTGCTTATTTAATCTCATTTTCAGAAAGCAAACCTCTGCAGTCATATTCAAAGCAATGCGTTCATGCAAAGCCCTGGGCTGTATTACACATTACTCTATAACTACTCCCACCATCGTTGAGCAGACACAACTGAGGCAAATGGCAGCAGCCACTTGCAGTCACTGCATCAGTTTACACATCATGGTCTGTCAACTACTATCTGGGATGGTCAGCAAAGATTTTACCCAATTAATACCCTTGAAAAGAAGCTGGACACATTGAAAAGATGCACTCCCAGCTCTGCAGGTTTGTAAAATAGAATCTATGCCATCTTACTTGGTTTAGTCCAGGGATATCTAGAACTGAAAATATGAGTACCTACAAAGCAACTGATGGTTTGGCCTTCAATGTTGAGGTGCAAAACATTCGGCTTTTCCCGACGCAGCACAGAGCACCCCTGCACAGTGGGATATACATCAAGAGGGCCATCTGGAGAAGAAAATCAACCCTTCAAGTCAACAAAGCCTCTGCAAAAGTCTCAGGAAGAGACTTGCAGGAGAGCAAGTCTCAGGAAGGACCATTGCAGACTTCCAGAGCCTTTAGCGTATCATGGTGAGCAGCCTGCCAGAGCCATATATTACCTATGTCCATGGACACCTGTTTTGAGTTATTCATGTAAAGTGGGAGATTTGGAAGGAAGGGTGGAGTGAAAGTGTGTATTAATACAGTATACTCCGTTTTCGTCTTTCTAGTTACGTGCATCAAGATACAAGACAGAGATATATTTTTCTTGACATACACACATTTTATACAATCTTTTATTGTATTTGCTTTTATAATGAAGAAAGTCCTCTTCATTCATTGCCATAGCCACCACTAACAGGTTTGCCAGTCAGTACCAGCTGCTTTCTATTTCCAGGGCAAGGAGCTGTGACAGTATCACTACACCCTAAGAGCAGCGATATGGTGCCTGTCCAATAACATCCATACATTCAGTAGATCTTGCCTGCAGCATGCTATGCTATCCTAGCGTTCAGAAAAACAGCCACTGGCCATACTGATTAGAAGGGATGTAGGGCTGATGTTGTCTTTTAGCACACTATTTCTGTCTTCACAGTGAGGCTAGAAACTTTCCAAAGAAAGGGAATTTTAAAATATTTCAGTAGAGAATTAACCATAGAGCTCTGCAACATTAACTGTATTTTTTCCTAAAGGCTTGTATTTTGAGTCAGGTATCATTATCTCTGCTCAGCCTTGCTAAGTCTCCTGTTGCATACACCAGCATTAACTTCTGGGGGTCTACTAACAGAGTAACTGTTTATATGCATGAGCAAAAGTGGCAGAATCTTCTCTTTGCTTCTGCTCTCAATTTTAGTTTGTGAATGTTGACTATAGTCTTGAAGGAATATTACTGTCATTGCTGGTAAGATAAAAAAAATCAACCTGAGGCATAACCCATGATGCTGGGAGAGGAAAAAAAAAAATAGTGAAGAGGAAAAAGAACAACCAGGGAGGAAAAAAGAATTAGAAACAGTGGCAGTTTTGTTTTCTGTGATGTTTTGGTTTTCTTAAGATGATCAATGATACAGAGCTCTAACACTAATTCTCATCTTTAGAGTCCTAAAAATTTCCTCCTGCCTTTGCTACCTTTGCCAGCATGAAGCAGAACCCACAAGAGTGGGACCTTCCCTGTGCCAGGTACCACTCAACACAGTACAGGAAAATACCAGGCCCAGAGACCTCACTCTGAAAGGCAGCTTTTAAAATCCAGCTCAGAAGAACATAGCCTGACAGCTGCTAGGTGACCCTCTGACACTGATCTGGTACCAGTGCAGTCCAGAGGCAATGAAACACCCACCAGGCACTGCCCGCTTTGCTTATCATCTCTGAACATCCCATCATCAACACTGGCCAGTCCCTGTAATGAGCTCCTGCTGAAAATCGATTCTTACTTCTATGACAGTAGCATCTTCTACCACCACACGGTTTTGGCTAGACGTGCATGACATTCAAGATATTCAATGGAGTTATGGGCAGTCTGGATCTGGATGTTCTGCATGGCCAGTGCTGAGGAAGCAGCCCTGCAGCGACAGCAGTGAAAAAGCCTAAGCTTGGATCCCTCAAAACAAGGCTAGCCACTACTAGCAGGGCAAAGAAGTTTGTGCTGCTTTACAAGTAGCTTAATCAATTTGTTACCATCTTTGGGTTGGCCACCTGCTACCGTTCAGTAGCACAAACATTATGTTAAAGCTGCTAAGCTTCCTGAAACATAGTGATTTCCTTTCATAAAAAGGAGCTCCAAATTACTCAAAGGCTCCTGCAGGCATTTCAAAGTTTCACCATTTGCCTGCTCAGTTTTTACAGGGGCTGCTTCTAATCATAATAAAAGTTTCGTGTTTTGTTTTTTTAAAATATGTATTTATACAGCACAAGCAGCTTAAAATATATATTTCCAAGAGGCCCCTCCTGAAAATGCTAAATGGCTCCTTTCTCATTGCCAAAAGTCTTGCAAAGCCTACGGCTACTTTTATGGAGGCTCTTAAGTTTGGATTCCTAGGGTCTGCTTCTGCAGCCCCTGCTGTGCTTATTAGCAGCTTGTTCTGCAGCACTCTGGTCTTCAGAAAAAACTTGCTTCTCCACAAGGAAAGTCTTAGGTAAAATGGTGGAAACATGCTAAAAATAATCCTCCCCACTTTTAAGGCACACCTTCTTCTTTCTGAAACACCCATGCTAGCTCATCAGCTGCTCTGGTGTTTACTCCCACAAGGACCTGAGGTCCACCAGTTATCTGAGCTCTTGCTTCAGCTGTGCTGACACCCTTCCCCTCTCTCTGCTGGTGCTAGAGAAAAACTCATTTTCTCTTTCATTTCCTCCTGCCCCTTGGCACATACATGGATGGCCGCCACACTCAATTCCCAGTGAGGAGTGTGGAAACCATCCCCTCCCAGACATGCTCCCACTGCACCGCTGTACGGACACAGCTGTGCCCACAGCAGCCTTCCTGTGCAGCTACAACTGCCCTGTGCCAGTGCAATGCAGGACAGCCAGCTTGTCGCCACCACAAGGACGGACTTACGCCAGTACTAAGACATTCTCTTTTAATTTTACTGAAGTGGTGATCTGAAATCTATTTCCACCCCTCCAAGGTTTCGCACTCATTCCTGTTCCCATGTCACATCATCAGCTGCAGGTTTCCAGCCCAACCTGCACAGCACGGTACCAAACACCAGCAGAACCCCACAGTGTCTTGTACCACTTATCCCCCCTGCCCTGGAGTAATTTAAACAGCTGTTTCTGCAGAGGAAAGTAAGTGTGTTTGCAGAGGTGTCTGGCTCTCAGCAACTGGCACTTTCAGGAGCATGGCAAGTCCTGCGCAAGGGACCGAACTGCTTCGAGGGCAGCTGAGGAGCACGTATGGTCTGAGACACCTCGTGGCAATAAATGGGTATTACCTTAAACTCAGCGACTGAAACCCAGACTGGGAAGGGCCTTCACGAAGACGGTGTCTGTTGAGCAGCCCCCTGACACCGACTTCAGCACGCATGCCAGATCTCGGAGGACCAACTTGCCTTAGGGTAGCCACAAAGAGTGAAGAACAGGAACTCAGTGCTCTGGCACAGCAAGCATCACTTTGCAAACAAAAAAGTACATTAATATATATATCTAACAAGAAAAATTGGCTTGCTAATATTGCTATTTAAGGTCTCGACCTTTTAGATTTTCCATACTGTAGCTGTGCCGTCACAGAAGAGCTTATTTTTTATTTCATTTTTTGTTGGGTTTAGTTTTTCAGGAAGAGAATAATTTCTTCTGTGTCTGCAAGCACTAGACACCTCAAGGTGTGGATGCCTTCATATCCAACTCTTTATAACCACACATTCCAAGCGCAGCTCTTCCTCCTCTGCATACACACAGCTTTGAACCTGAGATTCAGGAGCAGGGCTCCAGCATCACTGAAGCTTGTCTAAGATCTTACAACATTGCAAGTATCTAGATTGATAGCAAATTGTTTCACTCCCAAAACTAAGAACATAGAAGTCAGCAAAAAGCAGGAATTAAAAATCACTTTCTAAACAGTCCCAAGTAGACTCTGAAGTTTACTGACTGGAACAAATGGAAAGCAGGGATATTTCACATTTTCAGGCTCTCCAAACATGTGCTCATGGTCACCAGAGAAATGTGACCTGATCTCTAAACGGAACTTATCCTCAAGCACCTCTCTGTGGTACAGCTGGATTTGGATTAACATCCACAGGCTGGAGAGGCAGACATCAAGCCACATCAGTTTGCAGGTTTGATCCAGCAAAATAATGTACTTCCTTCAGCTGTGTCCAGTGATTTCAGCGAGTGCCACCACACACAGCAGATAGGTGTGTGTATAAATGTATTGCAAATCACAGCACAATACACAATAGACAAGAGGGGGCCTACAGCAGGACAGCATCAGAACCCATGTCCTGAGTCACAGGGAGGAACTTGAGCCCATGCACCCCTTCCCACCTCAGGGAACAGTCAGCTCCCTGCTTTGCAGGGATGCTATGTGCCATGACAGTACAAACCCAACAGTACAACCAATCTCCTACCGAGGTTTGATAAAACCCTGACAAGATATTACTGAGCATCTCACAAAATATTTCAGCTACAACTTCTTGTTTGGAAAGTTTCAAGTAGAAGAGAACAGCAGCTTAGGTTGGGCAGTTCTCCAGCACCACAGTGTGGAAAAAGCATTCAACCCATTTTTAAAATGGGGCCAATAGAGCTCAGAAAAGGTGAGATGTCACTTTGAACATTTGTCTCAGAATTATGAATGAAACTAGGTCTTCTTATCCTCAGCCCACCTCCGCAGGAACAAGATCTCAGCCACATACCAAATACATATATTAAATATACATGCAACCAAATCAGGCTAAAGTCTCAGTCCAGCCTAGCCAGATGGAGCCTCTCCATCACTGCCATTCACTCTTAAATTGTTTATAATACATTTACTTTAGGAGGCCAGAAACGTCAAACTGATGGCAAGCTAGGAGGAAAGCTGATGTGAAACTCAGCTGACACGGACGGTAAGGCTGTGGACACACAACCCAGAGCACTGACTCCTGCAAAGTGCAGTAAGCTTCCTGCCAAGTCCCTGGACCGCTGTCAGCTTCACGTTGTTACAGCTTCTCCATGCGTGAGCTGCAAGGCCATCTGCAAAATATCCAGCGCTAAAGACCACACAATTATGTCACCCAGCGGCATGGTTTCAAGAGGTGATGAAAGGGGAAGACATTCAGACTATGCGAAAGTGCAGCTCAATTGCTCACACAGGGTTGGATTCCGACTCTGTCAGGTATTTCAGCAGGGCTGCCATGTGAAGCAAGTCCCTTCCCAGCAGAAATAACAGCAACTAAATCCAGCCCTCCATCTATCTGACCACAGCCTGTGTGCTGTGATTCTCTGTCCCAAGGACCTCACCAGCACAGGCAAAACTTAACGCTGGCATCCCGAGGCTGAAAACACGAGGCTCAGCTACTTCTGCTGCAGGAGAGCAGGAACCAGAGAGCAAATCCCCAAAGCATGCTGCTTCTGATGCTGTCAGAGGGGTGGCAGAGGCGGGCATGGCGTGCTGCTCCCACACTCCCCGCCCTTGGCAGCAGTAGCATCCACGGGCTCTGCTAGGGCTGGCCAGGCAGGTGGCAGGGCTTGGGCTGGATACTGGGCATCGTGAGCCAGCAGCCACAGCAGCAGTTTGCCAGTCACACTTGCTGCTTTCCATTGCGGGAGTTTTAAGGTAAAGTCATTAGTTGTTGCCTGTTACTAACCAAACACCTTTCCACTGCATATGCCTTCCCAAGGATGCCACTCTGAGAGGAGGGATATAGCATTCCATTACAGAATACCGCAACAAATTATGCTAACTATTCAATTTCTCTTCGTTTTGTCTTCTTTTTAAAGACAAGGAAAAACTAACATTCCAGCTCCAGCCATTCTGAACATTTTACCAAAAAAAGTTTCAGCCAAAATACTGCAGCCAACTATACAGTAAACATGATGACAAATAACCATTTGAAGAGTTGCCTCTTATTTTACAGCAGATGTATACATTACGAAGGACCGGCTCCTCCAGTGGAAAAATAATCAGTTTAACGCCAGAAGAATACAACAGTCGGAAAGATTTGCTGGAACTGGGACCATTGCAAGATGTCCAAGAGGACTTGATGACTGAGTAATAGCGAAATAGCTGCACTGGAACATACTCCACAGTCCTCTAAGGGTAATGCACTCTGTTTAATGAAGAGCTGATTTGATGATCAAGTTACTCATTGAAGGCGGGTAATTTAAAATGCATACTCCTCCGGACCACTTTCTAATACATATGTAGTTAAATTTGGATGTACCCTTTAGGTTTTCTTCCAGTGTGCAAAGCAGCACACAACTTTTACACGACTCGGGTCTTTCTTCCACCTTCCCTTGTTTCTCCACTCCTTGGGGCTATTTGTTTTAAATATAGACCAACCCTGCCAAATGCAAGCACCTACACTGACACAGAGCCGCACACGCAGACCGATTTCAGAGGCACTGAAGCACGCCCAGCTCTTACCATATCACAGGGCTGTGACACAGCCAGGGCACACACCCCAACCTGGCACACGGGAAGAGCTCCCATGTTCCACAGTGCAGATGTATGAAGAGCTAACTGCGGGCCAGGGGTTACGAGTTCAATGAGAGTGAGGTACAGTGACTGCTGCTCAGGAAATGTGTGACCTAATCTACACAGTTTTCAACCATTCTGAAAATGCTGCAAATGGTACAAAACACACTGAATCTTAAACATACATTTGCAGAAACTCAGAGGGGCAGAGGAGGAGAGAAGACCTTACATTACATCCCAGAGAGCAGTCCTGGGGAACCAGGGAGGAGGAATCGGTGTCTGCAGAGCTACATGTGTCAGAAACCCAGAAGCCAAGTGCCTTAGGAGAACAAGACATGGGCCAAGCAGTCTGGAGAGAGGTGAGCACCAGGATCCTGTCCAGGGCAAAGGAGAGGGAGCTCAGCAGCCTGCTCAGGTTTTCCTGGGGACCAGAGGCACATGAGCTGTCAGCACAACTTTCCATCTCTCCAGGCAAGCCAAGACCATGCAGTGAAGGAGCCACCATGTAAATACTCATGTTGCTCGTTAACTCTGCTACCAGTGTAGTAACTAAGCACTCAACTGTGTGGTCCACCATAGAAAAAGCTCCTTTTCATTACAAGCTTCTTTAAAGTTTAAAAGAGGAACCAGGGAAACCTGACACTTGCCAGGTGCTTGTATGTCCCCAAAAGAAATGAATCCAACTAAGGAGGTGCTGCAGACAAATGCCGCTGGTGCCCGCAAGTAAGAATAAATGCAAGAGCAGAGATCAGAGCACCAGAAGTCCACTTAGCCAGGTATAGAATCAGTGCAAAATCCTCTTGCTGGTCTAAATGCCCCTTTCATAAGACGCAGGCAATGGAGATGCAGACTAAACCACACCATCCTTCTAAATCCTGGATGTGGAGGAAAGCCTAGAAATGTATCCCAGAGACTCAGCAAAGAGACAGCAAAGCAAAGTGTCTCACCAGTTCGTGTTTTTCAAATCTTGTGCTTTTTAAGCCACTGTCTTTATCTTGGCAGTGCTTATTTTGGCACTGCAGTTAGTGAACATTCAACACAGACTGTAGGTTTTGCAGCCAACAGTGCAGCAGAATAAGCAGCAGTATAGCAAACATACAAGAAAATGTAAGTCTGAGTTCAAAGGCTTTATACTGGGTCACACACAGCAAAGGTTCTTCCAGATGACCTCCCATTTCTTGAAGGGATGCATCATTCTTTTACTGCCCTGAAGACATAAGCCATACCTCTCCTTAGAAGCTATGGTGTCCATGCAAACATAGTGAAAATACAGGTCCTCAGCCCACATGGAAGCAAAATACTTGGGTTCTTCATGAACCAGAGGGAAAAGATCTCCCCAGCTTCAAGACTTTCCACTCCCTTCTGGATTTCACTGTCTCCCACCCAAGAGTCCATCCCTCTCTCCCGTACTGGGCAGGGGCACAGGTTGCAGAGGTGAAGCCATCTCTCACCTTGGGGTAGAGGAGGAGAGAAGACCTTACATTACATCCCAGAGAGCAGTCCTGGGGAACCAGGGAGGAGGAATCGGTGTCTGCAGAGCTACATGTGTCAGAAACCCAGAAGCCAAGTGCCTTAGGAGAACAAGACATGGGCCAAGCAGTCTGGAGAGAGGTGAGCACCAGGATCCTCTCCAGGACAGAAGAACACTTTTAGTTCCAAGCAAATAAGATTTCAGCTGCATTCAAAGGAATGCAAGCAATCCATCAGGACAACACACCAGTGAAACCGTTGCTGTTTTAGTGGGCTGTAAAACTAAAGCTTCCACTTCTGGGGGGAGAACAGCAGAGTGCAGGTCCCTGCCCGAGGGAACGGCGCTGCCTGGCCGGCCAGGCCCTCACACCAGCAGCTGCAGGAGAACACCACAGCATGGAGTGGCCCCAGAAGGACCGACACCTCTGCCCACACCATCCCCTGTGCAGACATGAGCTCTTCACCCACCGAGTGCACTAGCAGTGTGCAGGAGGCACAGCTAAACATCCACCCTCCGTCCTGCCCCTCAGCAGGGATCCCACGTGCAACAAGTGGTCAAAGTTCCCGAAATCCACACGTGCAGCCAGCTGGGAACAGTTTGCTTGGGCAGGCAAGGGGGAGCTAAGGAATACTGATTTATGAAGACAGGTAACTCAAGTGAAACATGATAACAGGATCTCGACATTTCAAACCTGGAAAGAAAGACAAAAAATAAATTAAAAAAAAAAAAGAAGGTGCTGGTTTGGCTGCAGGCTTTTGAATATTCGGGATCACACTCATGCTACCAAACACAGGCTCACTCTAGAGGGCTTTGGTCAGTAAAAGGCTCCAGTTTTGGTTTTACCTGAGCTGCAGCAGCATAAATTCAGGAGACACAATGCCTACCACCAGCACACCCCAGGGCCACCTTAGCCACACTCCTGAGCAGTTCCCCTGAGATGGAGAGAGCTGGGTGAATGCAGCTGCTAGCTGGAGAAGCCATGGGTCACAGACACACACCAGAAACTGAGTCTGGTGAAAACGCTGCTTTGCTTCATGGATCTGGAGACAACAGACCACCTGCAGACAGCTACACACAACTTGCAGCAGACATGAAGTCCAGCCTCGGTTATTTTAAGACTCAGAAGCCACATTTACCTTTTCAGTGTCCTGCATGAGAAATGTCAATGCCACGTGAGCACTGAAGGTGTCTGATGGGGGAGCTGTATTTTTTGGGCATATGAATGCTCACTCAATACACTGGATCATACAGACAAGATCCCATTCCCTCTGCAGGCAGAGAGAAAGCATGCCATGTCTTCATTTTGCTCCATGATTCACTCTGCCCCCCTCCGTTTTCATTCTGTATTCATCAGCTTCTGAAAGCATCTTCTTAACCACCCAGCCAGCCAGCCTCAGTTCATGTGCTGTCCGAAGAGCTGGGATTACAGACTTGGATGGCACAAGAGTTTTCATACCTCTGACACACCCAGAGGCCGATACAGAGCTATACAGTTAAGATCATTACAGCATTGTCCTAAGTAACTGAGAAGATACATTCCTTAGAGCTAAATGAAGTGGAAAATTCCCTGGGAGACCCTTCTGCTTTCCCTGTTTATGTCACACAGTCTAGACAAGGAGGGAAAATGAGAGTTATTACTGCTGTCAGAAAGGCTCTTGCTCTGAGCACAGCCTCTTCTTAGCCTCCGTCCCAAATTTCTCCCACTGGCCACAGGTGGTGCTTGAACATTGTTTGTATGAAAGCAAAAGAGAAGGGTTTTTACAAGACGACTGCTTTCCGCCATCAGCATCCATCCTTCCACAAGTGGGATCTGGCAGCAAGCAACAAAAATTTATCTTGGCAATACTCAAATGGAATCTGCCCCCTAAGCTGGCTCCAGCACAAAACCCTTCTCTTACGCTTCCTTGGCCTGAGAGACTGCCCACAGCAATCCGGGCACAGGGCCCCACACTGACTTTCTATTTTGATAAACAGAAGCACCAGCCCAATGCCAGACCCTCACTGGGGAAAAATCTTTTCTTTCTTTCCATGGACAAAAAATGAAGGGCTCTTTCACTTCCTTTCTCAAAGCCCCTCCATCGAGCCCAGGCAGCCTCCTCGTCTCCCAGACACAACATTAGGGCAAAGGCTCCAAAGTGCAGAGTGAGTTTGGCACAGGCCACCTAGACAGTGCATGTGCTGGGAAGGCGAGGAAAGGAGGATGGGAAGGGACCATTTCAAACACAGCTAGAACATGAGAAAGGGGGCTAAGGGCAGCAAAGGCACTCAGCAATAGCTTTTATCCCCCAAGAAAGAACTCCAGCACCCACCAGCCCTCCTGCATGAGACTGCACTTGTTCAGGGCACAGTCTGGATTTAGTGGCTTATAAACTACTCTCAGGACTGGAGAAGGAAAGTGGTGCCCCCTCAGTGTGGCCAGCACACCACCAGGGACAAGGCACACGTGTGCAGCCCACACCCAGTCCTGTACAGCTGTGCTGGGGTTAACAGCAGAGTGTTCCCACTCCAGCAGGTTTTGGTGTGCTCCAGAGGTTCATAGCTGGGAAGCACGCAGAGCTCTGCGCAGCGCTATGCCAAGACATTTGGGTTTGTTCAGAAATTGGCTTGGTTTTACAGCACACTGGTGTGGGACTGCAAACGAAGAAAGACTGTACGGGTGTTATGTCCAATATTTTCAGCAAAGTTTCAGACTCTCCTAGAATCACTTTGGACATTACTCAGTCAGAGAAGCAAAAGCGTGCTTGTGCTCAACAGCTAACACTTCTCCTCAAGACAAAAGACATTTCCCATGGATATCGCCCATGCTATCAGCACACAAACTCCCCTCTCCCTTCCCTCCTTCTCCTCTCACTTGACAGCAGGGAGCCTCTAGGACAGCAGATCCACTTCCCCCTCCGTTTCCCATTGTCACAGAGCAGCACTACTATAAATCCACTTCCAGGAGAGTGATCCCAGGCTTAACCTGGACATGCACAGCGTATCACAGAAACAGCAGTGGATACACGGGCACATACACAGTTGCTCTGCACTTAGCCTGCTATAAACGCACTCTGCCACTACTCTGCAGCAGCGTACCTGCGAGTCTCACAGCTTCAGCAGCTCCCAAAGACAGCGCTGAGCATGGTTTTCAAACCGGGCTCAAAGATCTTCTCCTTGTTCCAGTTTGTTTAGTTGCATGCTAGAACTCACCAGGAGCTGCGGGTGAAGGGCTCTCCTGCCCAGGAGAGCTCTCCTGTCCCGGGCTCTCTGCCCAGCCCAGAGCTGCCGGGGGGTGAGATGCTATCGTCCCTGGCTGGCTCCTCTGCAACTACAGCACCAGGCTGCAGATGGGACATCCAGAACCAGGGAGCAGGTGTCCCCGTATCACCCTGGCCACTGTAACCCAATCAGTTAAAACCTGGTGCTGAAATGGCTCCGTACGTCCCTCTGTGCCCTGCCGCTGGCCATGCTCTGGTGCAAAGACCTTGTGGGCACAAGCTGAGCCAGGTTCGGGGCTCAGCCTTGCCTGCGGTGCACACAGTGCCCTGGGGACTGTACGCTGCTTCCCCGCGGAAAGGAGGGGGAAGATCTGCCACGGCACCCCACAACCCCACCTCCAGAGCAGTTTAAACCAGAGACTGGGAGCCCGGGGCATCCCGACGGCAGCCCCAGCCTCGTCCAGGCTGGTCCAGGGTCCGATCCACAGGACTCCGGCGGCGGGAACGAAGCGGGATCTCGCCTGACTTTCCAGAGATGCTCAGCGCGGG
>VZRW01008622.1:55970-81690 GCA_013398125.1 Aegotheles bennettii | reverse complement strand
CAGCATCCCCTGCCCTCGCGTGCGCTCACCTGGCTCCTCCAGACAACCTCTCCTCGGGGGGATGGCGAGCTCTGAGCCTGTCCCTCGGCGCCCAGAGGAGCTCCCTGGCGCACGCGCCCCGTGCCCCCTTTCGTCTCGTCCCCTGTGCCACTGCGCCCCCCAAGCCGGGGTGGGTGTGCGGTCCTGGGCGGGCACGGGGTTCGCACACCAGCGACGGCACAGAACTTCCCTTCTTCGTGTCACCTGTTGTTCCTTCTGAACTTTCACCCCACATCTGGCCGGGGTTTCGGTCGTCTTGCACTGGAGAGACGCGCCGTTGGAGCCACAAGGCACTTCTCCATCAGACTTGCATGGTTCTTCTCCCAGATCCCCCAGCTCACAGCCCACATCTACTTTTTGCTGCATTGCTGAAGGACACCTGTATTTGCATAACAACTAATAATGGGTCCTCTGCTGTGCAAACTAAGCCATACTAAACCACCCAAAAATGGGCAATTCAGTTCTTGCCTACTCTGGATGGAGAGGTAAGGTACAAGAGTTTCTGCAGGCACTGGTAAAAATAAACACGTTTTCTGGGGAAAACAAAACCAAAACAAAGCAAGCAAACAAACAACAACAACAAAACAACACAAAACCAAACCCAAACAAGTGAAAATGCAATTCAAAGATAGGCAAATAACATGGTCAGGCACTGTGCAGGAATCGGGCAGGTGGCAGCTCAGCACCTGCTTCTGCCCAGACACCCATCTTGGAATGCTGCTGCACAGCCCCATGGCTGGGCATGTGGGGGACCAGCACAAAGCCATCTCTGAAATCTCTGGCTACGTCTGCTGCTGCACGTGCCTGCTCCGGGGACTATGGCCCCAGTCACTGCTTTGGTCCTCCTGGCCAAGCTGCTGAAACCCCCCTGACCACAGGAGCGCACCGGCGGTGTCCCTACTAACAGCAGGCACACGGTCATCTTTGGGCCCCGGGTGCTACATGTGTGCTTTTTCATCAGTTTGTGATGTTTGAAATGAGGTGAAGACAGTGTTACCTGTTGAGCTGAATGGTGCCTTCACAGCAAAACGCTGTGGGATGCATGCCCTAGTGATGTTACAGTGGGGATGGTGTTGGAGGGCTCTGTGGGGCACGGAGAGCCAAACCTGGGCCTGCTCAGCCATACTGAGTATGAGGCAGACCCCTGCAGAACTGCATCTGGGTTTTTGTTTGAGAGCAAGGTGATCACTGTACCCCAGACAGGAGCTTGGGAGCAGGCTGAGATTTAAACAGCCATGCACAAGGTGGGCACCGTAGCCCAGAACTGAAATGAGGAACCAAATTACAAGATGGCATAGGCATGCTGTGACAAGCAAAGGAAGCCAGCTCCAGCTCTCAGCTCTGGGGGTCTCCAGAAGACTATCTTTCACCACCCATGGAATATTTCGTTCTAGAACCTGACTGCTACAGCCTGGGAGAGGCTTTTAAAAACAAAGCAGCATATCAAAGAGGAGCCTCTAGATGACAGGGTTTCAAACAGTTCAAGGTAAGGCATATCTTTAATACCACACATTCACTGTACTGCTGCCTGTTGCAGCCTGTAGGCTTCTCATTGAAATGAGAACATTGGTAACTTTCTGCTCACTTTTCACTGTTCCCCTCTGAATGCTGCCCCTGTTGCTTGAGCATCACTGCTTCGTTATCTCCCTTCAGCTTCGATTCTCCCCGCAGTGCAATAGCAGCACTCAGGCAGTGGGGTACTGAGCTTACCTAACCTTGTACATCAAATGCCACCCGCGTCCTGAGCGCAGCTTTGAGAGGCCTTTTCTGGATTAGGAGTCAAGGACTGACTCGAACACTGACCACTTAACTGCATATGCAGATCTCACGTGGGGCACCAGCTGTTCCTGAGAGAAGGTAAACTCCACTAGCAAGGCATGACAGCTAGAGAACCAACCAACCAACCTGAGACCTGAATATTTGGGTCAAAAGTTTTAGCAGATCTACCTGGGTAAAGATCTATCGAAGTCAGGGATTTCAGCACCACAGAAATCCAAATCCCGCCTAAAATCTGTAGCAAGAGCCTTTCTGTGTGAGGGAGGTATTGCTGGACATGATAGCCATTTGGGAATTCCAGAGAATGTAGATATGGAACAACATGGCTGTGCTAGTACTCCCTGACAGGGACATCTGAGTTTCCCCTCAGGAGAAAACAGTACCTGGCAAGGCAGGAGACACAGCCTCAGCATGCCCGTACAGCACCCATATGCCCTCCCATGTTGCCCAGGCTGGTCGTGGGTGGCGAAGGCAATGCAAGGGACCCTCCATGGCAGCTGACATCGCTGCTTTATAAATAATAGCTCTGAGAAGGGCAAAACACTTCAGTTTCCAGCTGGAGGAGAAGAGGTATATAGCTATATCACAAAAGGTGAATCTTTGCACAGCTCACAAATCTGGAAGGGTTTACGTTTCCCTTGGTTGTTTCTTCACTGCTCACCCGGTGCAAGTACATCCAGTGGAAACAGAAGATTGAGTATGCAGGAGTGTAGCCATATGCCTGGATGAAACTACTCATCCTGCTCACCTGCACATGCTGTGCAGCCTTGGAGATTTTCCATTTAAAAGGCAGAAGTAAATCAAGAATGCGAATAACTCAAGAATCAACCAAGATGCCATGTTTCAATCAGTATGGACTTGTTCCTATGGTAATGTGGAATTTGTTGCTTTGTTTGTGTTTTTTTTCAGGAAAGGCGTTTTCTGTAATTAGCTCAGTTGACATTAGTGTAACATCTAAGATTAATTTATAGCCCAAACCAAAACAAGGGATATTTGAGATTGCTGACACTTTCTCTCTTGTTTATGCAAATGTTTCTCTTTCAAGACACATGAGGCCAGACAAATAATCACTATATGCTGGCGAATCCCTGAGCAAAGAAGATGCAGCACACCAGCAGCTTGCTTTCTGAGTTTCTAAAAAACTCATTGGAGCAGGTCCTCAGCTGGCACAATCTAGCAAAGCTGCTTGTCTCATCTCCTTTTCATCCTCTTTTGAGCTCTGCTAATTATACCAGCTAATGAAACAGCTTTTTTGCATTTGGCAAACAAACTTATGCACCCTTGACTTCTAGCATGCTTGTTAATAAGGGAAAGGAAAGATAGCTGCAGCCTCTGGGGTAGAAGTGGTAATCCCACCAGTTTGCAGAGACAGGTTTATAAATAGAAGAGACAGAGAGACAGAGACATGTAAAAGAAGAATTTTAGTAAGCCAAATTGCTCAGGTATTTTTAGGCTACCTCAAGGGTTCTGTACAGAGGGTTTATCTCCTCTGCAATCTGGAGCACTGGCTGCAGCTCACATAAATAAGCAGAATTGGGCCCCAGCATCAGCATAGGTATGGATGTGGAAGCATGGGCTATGATGCAGGCATGGCTCAGCACCCACCAGCTAAAGCCACATCTGCTGTGACGAGCATCTAAGAGACCCAGCTTCCACACTAGATGCAATCACAGCTTTGGATCCAAGGGAAAACATAGCAGCCTTTCACTCAGTTCCAGAGACATTTGCTTTATTCATGCACAATAAAGTAGGAATGCTGCATTAAACACTGATGAGAGACTTTCTGATCACTTATTCTTATGGTGATTGTAGAATTATAGAATGGTTTGGGTTGGAAGGGACCTTAAAGATCATCACACAGTTCCAACTCCCTGCCATGGGCAGGAACACCTCCCAGGTTGCTCAAAGCCCCATCCAACCTGACCTTGAACACTGCCAGGAAGGGGGCAGCCACAACCTCCCTGGCTAACCTGTGCCAGTGTCTCACCACCCTCCCAGTAAATAATTTCTTCTTAATATCCAATCTAAATCTACTCTCAGTTTGAAACCATTTCCCCTCATCCTGTCACTCCATGTCCTTGTAAATAGTCCCTCTCCAGCTTTCCTGTAGGCTCCTTCAGGTACTGGAAGACTGCTGTAAGGTCTCCCCAGAGCCCTCTCTTCTCACCCAGCACAATATTGTTTAAATTATTTGAGACCCTTTTCCTGTAAACATTTGGCATCTGTTTAACATTAAATGTGCACAAAGTGCAAGGATTATTTATATGCATAAGCCTATGCATCTCTTTTACTTCAAGATGAACAGAAACAGTTTAAAGCATGTTAGTCATGTAATGCTTTTGAGTTGAAGTGTACAATTGTGTTGAAAGTCACTAAGAGAGAAAAGAGGCTGAAAGAGAGCCAGGAAACGCCTTCCAGACATGTAAATTCCTATGAGCACTTGTTAACCATCCCACCTCCTCCTAGGTTGTCCTGTTTCAGAGTGAGCATATGCACAGGTTGGTAGAAGCACAGACAGCTGCATCACATAAAATAAGTGCTCATTTTTTAAAAAGAAGACAAGGATATACTTGTATTGGGCAACTCACTAGTGGACAATAATTTATTTGCTGAATTTTACCTCTTCTTCTAGTAATCACTTGTCTGCAAACAGTTTCTTCACTCTTTTTTTGTTAATTAATTCTGTTTATATGCTTTGATAATCCTCCCACTGAAACCAAAAGAAAGATTTCCATTGTTTTAATAATGAAATTGTTCAGGCCCATGTTCATGAAGCTATTTAAGATATTTACCCAATTCAGCTTCTACATATAGGTTAAAAAAAAAACCTGTCAGAAGAAATTGAAAAGCTGTTTAATTTAAATTAAATTACCAGATGGATGTCAATGCGACCTGAATTCTTGTGTGTCCATCTGGTAGACTCATTTAAATAAAAACTAAAGAAGAGGAGATTATGTCATTAAAGAATGCCTGCACACAAACAAGGAGCAACTAAGGTTTTTCAGGCAGCTGTAGAGCTGGCATTCCTTGCTTCTTGAGTCATTTATATCTGAAATGGTATCTTTTCCATGCCATCATCCTCAGAAAAATGCCAGTGTTTTGACTTTGGTTGGACTTGATCATCTTAAGGGTCTTTTCCAAACTAAATTATTCTATGATTCTATGACTTTTAGGTGCAAAATGCCCAGCATTACTTCTGTTGGGCTCCATTGTAGCAGCTCCTCCTTCCCACAAAGCCAAGGCAAGGTGGTTTGGTTTCCAGCCCTGTGTCACCAAATGTTGTGACATAAGCTGTAACTTTCTTCCCTAAGCAGACACCACTCTGCCTGCACATGCCATGCAAGCACACCTTGGTCCGGAGAGCAAACCCCATACAATTGCTGTTGAGACAGCTGGCCAGACCACTCAGCCAGGAGGGCTTTGGTGAAGGCTGCACTGCCCACATGGAGCAAATCAGCACAAGCAGAGCAGTTGGGAAGAACCATGGCTTCATTCAGGCCTAAGGCGTTTCGGTGAGAGTGTGCTGGGAGCTGGGGGTTTGTGGGGTTGCAGCCTGGGGAAGGTATGGCACCCCGCCTGCAGCCTCCAGAAGTTAGTTGTATTAGTCTACTTGTTCTAAGATTCTTTCATTTGGTCATTTTGCTTTTTTATCAGCCTGCCTTGGGAGAAGTGTCTTAGTTATTGCTGCAATCGTAAGATCCACAATCAAATCCTGATTCTCCATCCTCTTTTTCCAGTACTGTGCCTACATAGACACTAATTATCTGTCATGATGAGAGTGTGTGGCAGTAAGCGATTGTTGCTCCTCTCCATTAAACAGCTTCAGCCTCTAAAGCAAATGAATATTTTCCTTCAAGTGCTTATTGATATGGAGACAACCCTGTGTTGCCCTGCAATGTGATTTTGTCAGAACAGTGAGTGTAAGAATACAATGACAAGATTCACCATTCCTCATCTCTTGGTGAGACCGTTCAAGACCGTNTGTGAGACCGAGTTTATGTAATTCAGCCACATAGAGTTGTAGCCTTTGCTACACCAGACACCTTTCAACACTGCAACTGGTCAGCAATAAAATAGCAGATTATAAGTGCTGCTTATGAAAGTCTTTGCAAAAATTGTATTTAAAGCCTCAAGAACAAGTTCCCTGTGTTCTGGCATGGTTTCATGAAACCTGAGCCCAGCTCTGAGACTGACAACTCCATGAAAAGCAAGGTGGATAAATGAAGCAAGCCCTGAATCTTGTCAAACCTGGGTGCTGTTGACTGCCTGAAGCACAGTCCCCAGAGGTACGGGACTTCTGCCAGTGTGATGCCTGGACATCAGTGTTCACATCCTAGGAACTGTCAGGAGAAAGATTTGAACTGACCTGAACTTTGATGATGGGCACCACGAGAGAAGCAATATTGGCTGACCAGGTTCAAGACTATTTCAATTGCTAAAGCTCACACTCAGCACAAAGAAGTACTGAGTCCTGAAAGCTTTGTTTTGGCAAGCAGCAGTCTAACCAAAGGTGTGTCAGCTTGACCACTCTTACTATGGGTTCTTCCAAATTAAACATGATTGTGGCTGCTTCTAGAATAGGAAAAAGATGCCTCATCCCTCTACACTGAGTCCCTCTCAATGGAAGATCACTGAACTGGAAAGGCACATAGAATTCCAAAGCTGCAGTTTCTGCATGGCTCTTGTGTGTCCACATTACAGCTGGTGGTAATGTTGAGACATGGCACTGGAAAGAGGCTCAAGTGGAGATAGAGGTTGGGGCTCCACACAAAACCCTGACCTGTGCCACTTTGCCAAAATAAATGGATTTTCATCACAGCTCCAAGCGTAGAGAGCATCTGAGATGCATGGACAGGCACTGCAGCACAGCCTGGCTACATCATGAAGAGTTTAGGACTTCTGGATGCCCATTTTTATATTCCTCCCCTTAATTCCTACAGCAGGGGCTACAGCACTCTGCCAGCAATTACAAGCATTGAAGACACAGGAGTAGCTGCCCTTACTCCCTGCTCCTCTTTACTTGATGACACCAGTAGCTCAGAGCAGCGATTGCAAGGAAGCTCCTGTGCTGCCAGCCTAGGGAGAGTAACCAGGATGAGGACAGCAACAGGGAGCTCTGGTCCTGCGAGGAAAGGGGTCTCACCAGGATTTGCACTCTCAGGCATTTTGAAAGGATCAAACATGCTTCATGGAGGAGTCAGAGGATTCATCTCCCCACTGTAATAAATGTCTGCTGGACCCATATAAATTCTGAGGACTTAGAGATTTATTCAAGCTCATTTTCCCTAATGGTCCTCCTCCTGCTCCCCCACCAGGGAGTAAGCGACAGCCCATTCCTGATAGGCATCTCCAAGAAACTCACGTTCCTGGAAAATCAGGAGTGAGAAGGCAACTCTATTTTTTACAGCAGTAGAGCACATTCCTTCTCTGAGGTCCTTCTGTTAAAAGAGCAGGCTATTGTTACGTCTCTATTTGGCAAGAAAAAAAACAGATCGATCAATGGCTTGGGGTTACTTTTTCCTTAATGACTGTAACTGCTTTGCTCTCACAGTGTTTTTTTAGGGATTTTGTTTACTCCAGCTTCAACCCTACTCAGAACACTTGGAATTCAAATAAACTGCACTGCATTGCATTTTCTGGTAGGCACAACGAATTTCAAACTAGTGTTTGATTTTGTCAGCTACAAGGCAGAGAGGCATCTCACTAGACAAGACTAATTCTTCCAGTTGCTACGAAGCACAACCCCATGAATTTGCTGCCAGTCACATCGCTAAGGTCACGTTATCCCTCAGTAACAGTACCCTGAAAACATGGCAAAGTGCAGATGGTGATCTGCAGAGTTAAGATGCTTTGAACCTGTGGTATTTAATACTTGGAATTAACTGTGGGTGTATCTACTGACATTTTGGAAGAAAGATAAAAGATTTTCAACCTTTAGGGTGAAACTTAAAATATTTTGAGTTATTTGTGGTTGCAGATCTTCAAAAAGATAATTGAAAAAGTGTTGATCAGACGTGACTTTTCGTTAGATAGACAAGAAGAACAAATTAACATTTTGAGATCAAGAGATCTTTCCAAAAATATTATTTCCCCTCCCACAAAAAAAAAAAAAAGATGCTATATATATTTTCAAGTCAAAGTTGCCCAAAAAGCTTTACAAAATGCTACATGATGGGCATAAAGACAAAGTATCACTCAGACCTATTAAACACTGACCCACCCACAGCAAAGGCTATTTAACACTAGCTTTAAAGGGGGATCCTGGACAAGGCCTCCTCCCTACTACTCATTCTGCATACAGGACTTAGCTGGAGCCCCCCTGGTTTCTCACATGCTCCAAGCCAGTCTCCTGCAGCACTGAGATGTTTGTGCTTCCCATTCCTCTTCAGAAAGAGCCCTCCCGCCAAGCAGCCCAATTGCCTAAATCTTCTTGTCAGCCTGGCAACTGGAAACAATACCACTGTTGCACAAGCCAACCCTCAAAACATTGAAGGGTTGTGCTGATTTCTTCATGAATGATCTTCCTGTCACCAGCGTGCTGAGGAAGGCCAGATCCCTGCCCCATGCCCTGGCTGCCACCCTACAAGAGCCGGGTGCCTCTGCTACAGTGTTCAACAGCAGACACTGCTGTTATTTGGCTCTTAGGACTCGTCACCCAAAGAAGGTTTCCCTGAACGTGCAGTTACCATCTCCATTGGACCCACAGGCTCAGCAAGATGGTCCCAAAGTGGCATGGTGCTGCCTGGCTGATCTCACAGGAGGCAGCTCAGAGGGTACAGCTGGGGCTGCTGGATGGGGCTGGAAGATGCTACTGACAAGCTCCAGCTCTGCCTGTGACCCAGGAACAAGGAGGATGCTTTACCGAACATGAGAACACCGCACTGTGGGGGGCACAGCTCTGCTGTGGCTGCTTCAGGAGAAAGATTTTTCCAATGCATGATGGCTCTGTGTACTTGAAGCATCATTTTGGAAACACAGCATCATCCACCCTGGCAAAGCTCTTCTGCAGTATTTGAGTCTTTCAGGGTGTTTTATTCTTCAGCTTTCCATTGACAAAGTTCTTTCTGTGCTTCAGAGACAAGGTACTTTTACTGGAGACACCTGGCCCAGGACTGTGGATTATGAACTTTTGGGACAGAGATGACACAAAGGGAGAAGCTCAGCCTGGCAGAGGAAGAGCTAGTGATGGTTTGAGTATGCTGCAGCTGCAGGAGGCACATCTGAGTCTCAGGGATCTGCATTTCCCTCCCTTTCTGTTAGGAACTGCAAGCAAGCTGGAGTCCAAGTAGCATTTTCAAAAGGTCTTCCCCAACCGCACCCACCTCCCTGTCCTCTCCAGCACTGTTGCTTTGTCCTCCCTGTTTTCCTTTGTCTAGCCGTATTTCTCCCATTTTTACCTTTTGTGCCTTATCCTCAGACAGCATCTCACCATTTCTTCATCCTTATTGTTGTCTTACTCCTTCCTTTTCTCTCCCACACCCTTCTTAGCAACTAGATCCAGTCCTCTATTCCAGGGAGAGGAAATGGAGGGAAGCTGCTGGGCTTTTCTTCTCATTAATACTAATTCCAGCACTTCCCTGCTCTTAGTTTCGCTCTCTCCATCATCACCACTGCATTCAGCTCTTCTTCCTGCCCCATCCTGTCATTGCTGTCCCATGATGACTCTTGGATGACCTCCTTTGGACTTTAACTTTCCCTTACCTCATTACCTCCCAACCACACTCTCACCAAATTTCACCTCCACACTGGCACCCATTTGATTACCTGGCATCTTTCCTCTTTTCCTTTGATTTGCCCTGCAGCTGTGGTCTATGTCCCATACTCGCTGAAATGAGATCTCACCTTTGCTGTGGACTGCTCCCTCATTGGTCTGCTTGACTGTGATGTTGATACCTGCTTTAGCACCGCTCTCTATGTCTGTCAGGCAAATACCAGCTTCCTCCAAGTCCCTCGGTCCTTTTCCTGGATATCATCTTTCACTTGCTCCCTCCTCTGGATATGACTGTTTCTGTGTCTCAGTTTTCTTCATCTTCTTCAGCGTCTCTAAAATCTGTCATTTCTTCTAGCATCATTTCACAGCCCTCCTCCTTTACAGTTTTGTCTGCTCTCGCACCGACTCCCTTCAGAGCATTACTCTAAATCATTTTCTTAACTCTCTATTTTTGCCCTCTTGCTTCTAGCACTGATGGGATCCACCTCATCAAAGGCTTCTCTTTGCACCTTTCAGACCTTCCCTAGGTGACCATCTCAGCCTCTATCACCCTTCAGCCTTTGACATTGCCTTGCTTTTTCCCATATAGACTTCCCACATGTGACAAATTGCTGTGAAAGGCTGGTCTCTGCTCTAGCCTCATATCTTTAACAAGGCACTCAGCTCCCTCATTTCTGACCCTGTCTAAGCAGAATGACTCCTATTCCCTTTGTCCTTCCGGCCTCTAGCCCCAGCTTGGAAGAAGGAGTTGTACCATAGCCTGTCCACATAGGGACACTCAGAAAAATTAACTGGAATTTGTGAAAATTGTGATGTGGCTTAATAACATAAACCGTATCATCTCCACTTTGAATTAGAACACCCATGCAGACAGATGGAGATGAGATTTAACTAATTCTCTTCTCATTTATACTTCCAGGTAATCTAGATTACCTCCTCAGACACCCACCCTTGAAAACCCTCATCACATTGTGGTCATTTCTCAGCAGTCTCCAGTGCCTGGCTGTAGTATGTCTTTCATTTTTGTGCCTGTAGGCACTTCTTGGCAGGATTCATCTCTTTTCTCCTGCTGTATAAGACCCAGAAGAACAAGACCTCAACCTCTGCTGGGCTCCGGCAGCACCAGAATTAACCAGGTCTATAGCTGCTGTGCCCCAGAGTCAGGGCTGCACTGGGTGGCAGTGCCCCATCCAAACTGTACTGCAAGGGGAACTGGCATCAATTTTCTGGCAGAAGAGACTGCCTGAAGGGAAACCACTGCTTCAGGTAGGATGCAGAACTTAATATTTCCTCATACTTCAGATATTTGGCACAGAGGTTATGAAAATAAAGGACAATAAACCCTTTTCTAGGGAAGTGGGCACAAAGATAATTTTTATGCAAATTTTTCTCAGAAAACAATTTTCCCCATGAGAATCCTGGCATTTAAATGCATTTTAAGAGCTAAGAAAAATGCTTAATTTGTTCTCTGCTGCCAGACAGGAACACTGTGTCTCAGATTTGTCTCAAGAACTTCCTGAGCAAGTGGGTTTGCTGTATTAACCTCACTCTTAGTTGTGATTAAGTCCTGCTACGTGCCAATATTGCTATGAGTCTATTCATTGCTTTTCAGGATGCAAAAGAGAGGAATGTTCTGAATATCCAATGGGACTTGTCTTCACTGTTAATAAACCACTCACTAATTGAAACAGAGATAAGTCTACTGTTTTGAAATAAAACATGCATAAAATGATTTCTCATTTCTTTTTCATGAGAGGATGCTGAACCACTCATTCCGATTCCATAGGTCAAATTTTTGGCCATCTCTCTTGGGTTTTGCTGTCTTGAGCAAACAGTTCTGTACCATTCATCAGAATGGTGTAAAACTGAAAGAACTGGACCTTCACTGATAAGTTTTGCCAGCACCTAGAAGTCTAACCAAAGGAGTCTGTTGCATTCAACACTGAAGTGATCTCCAATGGGTCCATTACAACTAAACATTTTTCAAAAAGTGTCTAAATTGAGGTGGTTGGAATCTAGCCTTAGGACAAACATGGGCTAGGAAAATTGACTACTAGAACTGGTCGAAGTCTCTAAAAAGGCAGTCAAACTTAAAGACATCATCTCTAGTTCAATGAATCCCTCAGCTGGAAATCATTGCTGGCCAGAGCAGTACTGTAGGGAACAATCACTATATGTGTGCTCTATTCTCATCCTCTTCCCCAGGCATCAGCCTTTGGTCATTGACAAAGACAGGGCACTGATCTAGGTGAAACTTTGGTGCGACCCAAAAAAGACATTTCTGTGGCTGTGATCTAGGTTGCCACTACAGGGAGCAACTGCTCTGGTAACCCCATTTCCACAGAAAGTTCACACATGGGTAAGATGTCAACACCTCATCCCACCCACACCCTCCAGGAAAAGGACTTAAACGAAATTGCACTCAAACTGCCTCTTTCTGGCCTATAAAAGAGGACCATGAACAAAGGCTATTCTGAGTCAAACACTCCCTGCATCGTAGAGAGAAGGCAGCTATCTTTCCTCCCAAACAACAGCTGAGGTAAGCTGAGGGAGATGTTTGGTTTTTAGTCAACTACTGTTCAGTATGAAGTCTTAGTCCTGAGCACATCCATAAAGCAGCTAGCCAAAACTAGCCAGGTTCCAGTTATCGACCTAAACATGACTTAGCATGACCCAGAGTGGACTGAAGCAACATTGTAAATCTAAGCAGAAAGCCTTGAGACAGCTCCTCCTTGAGCAGCCCATTGTTGTGCAGCATCCTAGCAACACCAGTGACTACAGGCACCCTCATCCACCCCTGTTGCTTGGTCATAGCCTCACAGAGAATTGATTCAGGTTCAATATCTGAGACACTTGTCCCTGAGGCACTGTGAGGTTAGGGTCCATGCTGTCCAAAAGGCTTCCTGCTACTGCAGAGTAACGATTGCAGCCAACAATTTAACACCTCAGTACAGGAGCACTCTCCACTGCAAGGCAGCAGTGGTTTGGGTGTCAGAGGGAGCCTTCTTGAGAGCTTACATGAGCCCAAGATTTCCAAGAGGCACACAGAGCACAGCATCATGATCCATCATGCAGGAATCAAGCTGACCATCTTGTGGTCCACAGGTATGCAGGGACTGTGCTTGGGGCCTGCTGGGACTGGGCCAGAAACATGAGGTGAATGCTCCTCTCTCTCCCCTTCACTACTTTCCCAGTAATCTCGAGGAAAGTCAGTAACATCTACAGGGACACAATGATTCTTGCTCTTGGTACAGGGATTCTGGACTTTGATGTTAGGTGTTGATATTTTGGTTTAATTAGATTGTTGCTGGGACCAGACAGGCTAGGACCATTAAGACTCCCTAGCTTGAGGTTTTATGGCCTTGCAAGCTCTCATGCTGATTCCTCTACAAAACAGGGAGAAGAGAAGACACATTGCAATCCCTCAAATCCAAAGGACTTTGTAAAAAAAATTTTCTAGTTCACTTACAAGACATTAAGCTCCACCTTCTGGTGAATGGTTAAATTGCAGAAAGAGACCAGGCTCCAAGTGAAAACGATGCAGTGTTTTCAAGACAATAGTATTCAAGTAGGAAAATGCCATAACCACACCTGAAATATTTCAGGAGAATGCACTGATCTTCATCACCGCGTCAATTAAATAGTTTTAAAAGACACCATGGTGTTTTATTATGTTGGATTCAATTTTCTTCACTTGGTGTAAACTGTCATACTATAAAATAATCTTTATATTTCAACTATTCCTAACCAAAACAGTTTGGAATAGTTTGTTGCACAAAGCCTTTCATTACTTTGTTTTTCTATTTTGTTGAAGTGAACAAAAATACACACTGAAATGTTGAAGTTTCTCTGAGGACAGGGGATCCTCCCCAGGCAACATCCCAGAGCCTTGAAGATTTGTGTTGCTCATGGCCAGCCACTTCACTTTTCTGCACACTGGAGTCAGGAGCAGAGACCAGCAGATATTGCTGACACGAGGGTCCTTGACTTGTCAGCAAAGTCTGCATCACCGACTTCCTCCCTTAGATGGTTTTCAGTAGATTGTTGAAGTGTGAAGGCCAAGCCAGAGCACCAGGTATGGAAGGCACAGAGATATGGGCAGCAGAATGAATTGCTCAAACAGGCGGCTGAACCTCTCTGCCTGGTCCATCAGCCTGGGCCTCTTCCCCCTTGTGCTTCTTCCCACACCTCCTCCTGCCACCTGGCCCAGCCCAGGCTGCTGTGAGCACCCAGGCCAGTCTACACCCATCCCACAGCCAGGGAGCCCTAGCTGCCTTTTCCTCCAGCCACAGATCCCCCTTCCCAGGGCATGCTGGTAGCCAGGAGGTACCAGGAAAAGGTCAAGGGATGACAGGGAGAACCATCCTGCACCCTGCTCAGGTGAGAAGGTAAGGGCACAGGGGAGAGGGTGCGCTGCTGCTCAGCACAGCCTCCCCTTGCCACTTCTCTGCTGGCTTGGAGCCCTGTATGGAGCTGCTCTCAGGGCAAGAAGCTGGAAACACCAGTGAGCTAACTGTACTCCGCAGGTCTCAGAAAGGGGCTGTGTACACATATGAGGAAGAAAGGTGGGAACAGAGGGAAGGAGTGGGAATCATGAGTTGAGCAGCCCTCTTTACAGGCAGATGCTGGTGCAGATCCTGGTGCAGGATGAGAAGTAGAAAGAAGGGGGAGGAGAGGAGGAGGAAGGAGGATGAAGAGGAAGGGAACGAGAAGGAGAGAAGAGAAGGAAGAAAAGCAGGAGAAACCTCTTTTAATGCTGTCCTTGAGTGGAACATATTAAGTAACAAACTGCCTTCCACAAGAGAAGAAGGATGTCCTAATGCACTCAGGTATTACCTAGGCAGAGCCCACAAAAGACCTGTTACAACACACTACATTTTGCCAGGGCTATAGCACTGACACTTTCTATGCTTAGCCACATTGTCAGCATTCCATTAATAGCACAGTGCCTGAATCCAGCCTTGGTACATGCATGGGCATCTTGGCAGTGAAGGGCTGGAGGAGAGGTCTCTTGGCTGACTTTTGGCCCCTGGAGACGTCAAAAATGGGAATAGCGTAGGAGGGACAGGGGTGATAGTTTTGCACCACCCACCCAGGGCACAGCAGAAGTCAGTGTATGTGCAGGGATGAGCAGCTCAGCGATGCTTGGGGTCTGGCTCTGGCCTCACGGCTGGCAGGGTGGGCGCAGGCAGGCCAGCAGCTGTGGGAATCCTCTCTGTGTGTGTGTCCAGCCCCTCTGTGCAGGGACGGTCACTCTGCTCCAGCAGCAGGCACCAGGGCTTTCAGCTGTCATGGTTTTGCAACTTCCTTGATAATGACACTGCAACTGGTGGCAGCCCAGCTCATCACACCTCTGTGCATTCCTGTCCCACCAGTAAATAGGTTCCTGAGCAACATGGTGGTACGAAGAAGGGACTATTTGAATGATACACAGATAATGCTGTTGGACTGAGAGCTCAAAGCCCATCTAAACAACTACACAAGTAACTTAATCTTTGTATTTTAAGCAGTTTTCTTTCTATTCTCAGTCATGGCAGTGAGCACACACACACCAAAACCAGTCCCATAATCACAAAAAGGTCTAAATACAGGCTGGGGCATGGGATGACTCTAGAAAGATGTAGAAGAGCATGAAGACAAGGGAGACAGCCCAGACGTGGCCATCTCACTCAGGATCTAACCACTGTCTAGTTTTTTGGAAGTATTATAACTAAAAAAATATTTTAAGGGGAGATTTGAAGCTGAAAATAAGCAGACTTGGGTGCTACCGGGTCCTCCTGCAGGTACCCATGGCAACAAAGGAGAAGTCATAATGGTGAGTAGCCTTCTCAGTAGGTAAATCAACTAGTTTGAAAAGCAGGATAACAGCAGGACAAGAGCTGCTGTTGCTTCAGAGTGCTCCAGCTCTTGCGTTATCTATGGTATAGATTCCTGTTCTATTTGACTGCCTTTTTTCTAGCATGTACTTGTTGCTGCCACATCTGACAAGTGATTGCAATGTTCTTACAAGAAGGTGAGGGGTTTGTTTGCAAGCTCTGCACATCCACAACACATCTCCGCAGTGTGAAATGATAAACAAATCAGCATCCTTGGGAAGAGTGTGTTTTCATAAGCCGCAACTTCACACTGTCCAGAAGATAGATTTTCAAGATGAATCAGGCTTCCTTTGGTTTGAAAGTGATAGATAGATATCTGAAGTATGCCAAGATGACACTTGGAAGGAGTAGCACTTAAAAATACGTTATCCAACTGTTGGCTCCGTCTGTGTATGATACACACACACATGGAGTGTCAGCTTATCATGAGATTTTTTTACCATCGCAGTTCTTAAAACCTCTGAGGTTCTCTGTTCCTATCCTACAAGAGGGTAAATAATAAAACCTAGACAGTTTTAAAGAGTAATTTGGATGTGTTTTTTGGAAGGTAGGACAAGGGCTGGATCCAACCACTCAATGGGAGATTGGGGCTGGACCACGCAGCCTGTCCTCCATTACACCATACAGACTGCCATCTGCACTGCCTGGTGCCCAGGGCTAAGAAGGGCCTTGTCCTCACCATTCCTCTCCTTCCCACAGTGCTCCCTCCCCCTGCCCCAGAAAATCCATGCTGAGGTAAAAAATTTCTTTCCAGCTAATCAGCTTCAGTCATTTCCCCATTGATAACTCCTGACTGATTCCCAGAAACAGGCCATCCTTCCCACGCTGCACTCCACCTATCAGCAGTGTGTGGGAAAGGAGGCGGCTCTGTATAACCACGTTTCTCTTGTTGGAAAAGCTGGAAGATGTGGGCAAGCAAGTCAGCGTGCTGCAGGGAGCTGGAGGATGCTCCTGTGGCCCAGGAAATGACACAGCCCTGTGGGACTGGCTTATGTGCAAGCAGATGCTGCATGATGCTATTGATACTGTGCCTGGTATGGAGCATGAACTGCACTCCCAGGGGCCTGACTGGGGATGATCTTCAGAGGCACCACGAGCACAGAAAGCAGTTAGAGCTGTACACTGTTCATCCAGCTAAGTACCCCAAAAGAAGTGAGCCCTTTGCACCCTACCATGGGCACCTGCAGCTGACAAAGCACCTGGCCTTGCTCCCCTTGCAGCTGTGCTCCCCACCGGCAGCTCCCCAGCTGCCCGGTGCGGCGAGAGAGGCAGGTTTGCTGTGGGATGCAGTGCATCAGCAGGTGAGGACAGGCTGTGGCATGTCATTGCCAGTGGCTGACCTTGCAATGGGTGTGTGTGGGTCTAGCACTGCCTGGAACAAGACAGACCCTGGCACTGTGGAAAAGCTGCCTGGACTTCCTGCTCCCTGGCTAGACTGCTTTTATAAACTCCATGGATGGCATTTTGCTGTTTAGCCACAGAGACTGTGGGGAAGAATTCCGTTTTGGAAGGTCTCCAGTCTGGATTTGTATCTCAAAATGTGTATATATAGAATTAATTTGGAGCTGCAGTCCTCCCCAAATTATTCCACCTGGCAGCTGACACAAGCCAGTTGCTCACCAATAGCCCAAAGTAGAGAAATTATTCATAGGCTAATGGGCTTTGCCAAAGTAAGATTGTTTTCTTCTCCTCAAACATCACTGAAAGAAGGAAACTGAGGTAACAGTACCAGGAAGAAGTGTCGCATGGCTGGCATGTCAAGTGGCAGCAAAATAGTGCTGTTGCTGTGAGCAGTGTGTCACAGCATCACCATCTGCTTACAGCGGAAAATGGGATGGAAAGGACAGGCAGAAGGCTGAGTAAGGAGGCAGATGCAGTGGATACACCAAAGCCAACAGTCAAGCTCAGTGCTGACCTCTCGCTCCGAATCCTGCTGACATCAGGGACACAGTGTATAAAAGTAATACTTGAAGGAGGTCAGAGAGAGGCCTGGAATTCTTTAGTTTCCCAGTTTGGGGGGAAATAGTGGCACTTCGGCTCTGCTCCCTGGGAATTCAGCAGCAATGCTGTCTCCTTTACTGCAGCAGCAACAATTTTAGTCCAGAGAAGAGGAGGCTCAGGGGAGACTTTATTGTTCTCTACAACTACCTGAAAGGAGGTTGAAATGAGGGGGTGGCTGATCTCTTCTCCCAAGTGACAAATGATAGGACAAGAAGGAATGGCCTCAAGTTGCACCAGGGAAGTTCAGGGTGGGTATTAGGAAAAATTTTTTTTATGGAAAGGGTGGTCAGGCATTGGAAGAGGCTGCCCAGGGAAGTGGTGGAGTCACCGTCCCTGGAGGTATTCAAAGAACGTTTGGATGTGGCCTTTGGGGACATGGTTTAGTGGTGGACTGGGCAGTCCTGGGTCGATGGTTGGACTCAATGATCTTGAAGGTCTTTTCCAAACAGAGTGATTCTATGATTCTAATCCCTTTCCTTTAATCCCTCTGTGCACTAACACAGACAGGACATGAATATGGTCTCCAAAACAAGCAGAAAACTGGAGAAAACCCAGTTACTTCTTCAATTCATCCTACGCAATTCACCCCATGGTGGCTCAATGGAAAGCAAGTCAGAGAGGGTTCAGCCAGCAAAGGAAAAGGAACAAGCCACCAAAGGCTTTATCTGCTCTCTGAAGTGTGAATCCCTTCCTGATGATTATAGAGATTTGCAGGATCAAGCACTGGATTTCAGGTGCCTCAGGTGGGTGCCTATGGCTTGGTGGGGTAAGCTGAGTGCTGACAGGGCATGTGGGTGCAGCAGGGGTGCATGTCCCCTCGGAAATGTCCCATGGCACCCCTTCCCCATCCTGCAAAGGCAAAGGCAGCCCACAGATCCACCTCACCTGGCAAACAAAAAACCCAGCACATTCTGGTTGTCACTGGCAGCTACTGTTTTCCTAATAAAAACTATACAACCCATCGAACACACCCAAAAACAATCAGATGAAACTTTAACATACATGAAGGGAAGTAATATTTTTTGGGTGTGTAACTCTGGGTCCCTTGAATCATCTTCTCACCTGCCCACTGGGGAGAAATGGGAGATCTCTCTAAGCAAGGATTGCTCTGCTGTCTTGTCTGCCATTCCCTACGTCTTTGGGACCTAGTCACAAGGCCCTGGTAAATTCTCTGCAGTTCTTTGCTCCCCAGTCTGCCCAGACACTCAACCTTTGGCAGGAGAGACTTATCCTGAATCCCTGTAGCTGGCTTCCTAAATGGCTCACACCAAAGACATGTGAGTTACTGCTAAGGAAATTAGGATTTGAATTTGCAGCACACTTTAGTTAACTACTTTGTGGCAGATGCCCGAGGGTTTTTTTTCCCTGCAGGGCCCCAGTGATGCAAGGAAGTGCCTCCAAGAAAGAGGCAGAAGACCTCATATTTGAGACTGAAGTAAGGACATGCAATGGGCTACAGAGCCTCAGAGCTACAGAGCAGCTGATGTGCCCTCACAGTTAATTTATGAGTAACTGGTTCCCAAATCCTTATCTTCAGTTTCAGATATCTTCATTGCAGGAAAAGAGCATCTCCACAGAGGGATAGCCAGGAACAGGCATTTTACTCTGCATTCACATCCTCCCTTATTTTCTTTGTGTAGATGAGGCCTTAAGTTCCCTGCTCAGCTTTGCCAAGAAAAATGCTCTGTTCCTGGTTCGTGACACTAGCCTTTCTGGTAGGGTCCTTGGAGAAGTCGTGGGGGGAGATAAGCTTCCAGCAAAATGCTAACTGCCATATGGGCAGTGTAAGGGATGAAATCTCTTCCTCTAAGAATCTTAAGCACTGTAATCCATCAACCCTACTGCCCCTCAACTCCTCATTTCCTAGTAAACATACATCATGTCCAAAAGATAATACCTTAACACAGTTCTCATACACCGCTGACTCCAGCCCACTTTCTCTCTGTCAGTGCTGACAGACTCACTGGTGAGGTGCATGTGTTGGGGAGTGATACTTCGATTTGTTTTCAGAGTTTTAAGTTTGCCTTGTCTCATCTGCACCATGCTTCATATCTGAGAAGGAAACAGCAGCTCAGGGTGACACCCTTGGCAGGATGAGGCCTGTGTTCCAGAGCTCTCAGCCACAAGATTTTGGTGTCCCTGACCCTCATTCCACCAGCTTCCTCAGGGGACCCTCTTTTCCACTGGACTTCACATATACAGTTCTTCTGAATAGACTGCAGGCCCTACTGGGGGCTTCTCCCTTACTTGCAAAGCACCTAGCAGGGTACAAGAATTCATCAGCAGAGATAGGAAGTCAACTAAAGGCCAGACCCAGAGAGATTTTGAGTACTTGAAGCCCTGTGATTCAATGGCAAGGTCCAGTGAAGAGGACAAAAGCTGGATAAGATCCAGGCCTGGATGACAAACAGACCAAATATCCAGCCCTGTTTGGGTTGGTAAGTCCTATCCTGCAGGTGAGCAAAGCCCGGCAGGGCAAGCCTGTGACTCTGCACTGCCCCAAGTACTGACTTTCCACCAAAACAGTCATCCTGTGCTGCTGGTGAGATCCCACAGGCGTAGTTGCTTTCTCTGGCTTGCTTGATGACCATATGGATCATCTCTTTCCCTTAAAGCCTCATCATAAACAAGCAGTGAAAATACTGGGAATAAAATCACAAAGCAGAGGGTTGGGGGAGCTGTTTGCCAAAGCACTTGCTCACTCCAGCTTCCCAGGGTCATTCCAGGACAGCTGCAGTTAGCTCTGCAGTGCAACAAGTTAAAATTGCTCACACAGATTTGTCTGCAAATGGCTGCTTTGGAACCTATGTTTTAAAAGGAAAACATTCTAACAAGCAATGAAAAGCAGCATATAGCTCTCTAAACTAAACACTTGTATGAAGGCCTGTTGCAGCTCCCTAGGAAAGTCCCAAAGCTCTGGTATGGGCGCAAGCCACTTTCCCACCTGTGGACGGGTCTGTCACGCTCCCTGGAGAGCCCATTGAGGCCCTGCTCAACCAAGTCTGACTCCGTGATACCTTGCAGAGTACAGCCTCACACTTTGAAAGGTGCCCCAAAGGCACTGCTGAGCAGTTGTAGGTGGGGCAGTGAGTTTAGCTGTTCTCATTATGGACATCTCTTAAACCAACATGAACAGTGCCAAAGGCATCCTCAGCCTTATAATATATGAAGTACTGAATCTGTATGCATGCCACTCAATATGTCCAAGTGGGAAGTGATTTATACTAGTAGTACCCTGCCAGCAGCAAACAGAAAACACAAGCATTTACTATCCTCTATTCACTGGCATCCTACATTTGTTTTTTCAGTATTTATATCAAATAGGACATAAAATACAAATGCTGCAAAGTTTAGAAAATCCTGTCCCAGCCTCAGCTCAGCCCGGGGCTAACCATCAGCCTCATCTGCAATCATGAGAGTGTGCCAGGAAATCACGCTGTTATGCTAAGATAGCAGAAAAGAGCTTAGTTTGGTTCTCACCAGACTGTTGCTTTACAGACGTACCAGAAAGACAAAAGGAGTACAAAAGGAGTACATGTTTTACTCTCGTTCTCATGGGGTTTGCTATGCCATAGATGGAGTAAGAGCATTCAGGCACTTACTAATGTGACAACCCTTTTGGCAAAAGAGGCAAGAAGGAAGAGCAGTGCTACATCCTCAATCTTTCTTGTTTGATGAGTTTCCTGCTCTGGTTGTTCTTCAAAATGGAGATCAGAGAAGTAAGTTTTACACACAATGTTGTCTTGCAGGGATACAGTTAAGGACAGCTGTGTCATGAAGGCTGTTTTTTTCACAGTTAAAAAGTACTACTGTCCCAAGCCCTGCACTGGAAAGACAGGAGAGAGACACTGAGAGCACCTCATAACCTTAGCAACTGCCTTGATCCTTTCTAGAGCAAAACAAAGTACTCTGTATTTTGCTCAGCTTGAAAGGTACCGGCTATGACACTTTGATAAATCAGGTTTTTCCCCACTTACATTGGAATCATAGAATGGTTTGGGTTGGAAGGAACCTTTAAAGCTCATCTAGTCCAACCCCCCACTGCAGTGAGCAGGTACATCCTCAACTAGATAAGGTTGCTCAGAGCCCCCTCCAACTTGACCTTGAATGTTTCCATGGATGGGGCATTTACCACCTCCTTGGGCAACCTGTTCAAGTGTTGCACCACTCCCATTGTAAAAAAATTCTTCCTTATCTCTAGTCTGAATCTACCCTCTATCCATTTAAAGCCATTACCTCTTGTCCTTTCACAACAGGCCCTGCTAAGAAGCTGGTCCCCATCTTTCTTACAGGCACCCTTTAGTTTCTCTTCCCCTTCAAACGTGGGACTGACACAGGGTGAGAGAAGCTTTATTTTCTTCCTTGACTTGTCATTCCAGTTAGTAAGATAGTAACTGTTGAAGTCACTATTTGCCTAATGTTTCTTGTTCCTCCAGGAAATTTTATCAGAATAACAACATTAAGATGAATATTTAAACATTGGGTCCATGCTATCACTGGAAAAGGTAGTATGTGAAGAAATACGCTTCAAATTTGACTAATTTTAACTATGTCCTGAACATGACGTTGGAAGTTCACTGCTTGTTCTTGAAAAACTAAATTTAACGAAAACATTCCACCACCTCTAAATATCCTTTGGCTTCTCTATTAATTCTGTAGCTCAGACAGTAAGCAAAGTAATACATTTTTATTATGTGATGCATACTAAAAATTTGAGGATCAAGCATAGCTGCTGATACATGATGGGAAAACTGCTAGGCTGCTAAATATTAGGATTAACGTCCCTTTTAAAACACTAGAAAGCATATTTTTTAAATGTAATATGAAAATAATAATACTTACACTCTACTTAGTTCCACTTAATTCTACTTAATATTTAAAGTATCCATCTATTTTTTCAAAGGAACTTTGCAAGATAGTGTGCAATTCTATTAGTTATCTGAGCCTTCAGCTGAACAGCAGCATCATTTGCTGCCCCCTGGTGCAGCAAAAAGAGAAAAATAACTTCTAATGAAAAGTAACTGGAGCATATAAATTGAGTAAATTGCCAAGATTTCTTAATTTATAAAATAATTAGTAAACCTCACACTTATGCTACCTGGTGTAAAAGCCAGCCACATTACCAAGAGAATGGCAACAAACATAATTAAAAAAATGTAGGTGGTAGTGCACCTCTGCATTAGTAATTTCTGGATTGAGTATAACCCATTTATAGGTAAAACAAACCATCTCAGCGTGAAGCTTTGCATGCTTTTTCTGTAGGATTCAAGCCTGGTTCTTCTTCTCTTGAACCATTTCTAATTAAGGCAACAGAAGCAAATCTTTCTCCTTTCACCTGCCATCCTCGTACTTCTCACTGTATACGCAAATCCTAGATAACATGGTTTCAGTACTCTATTTTTAGCTAAACAGACATTAAATACTGTATGTATAATATCTATTAGATCTTTCTATATGTATGTTTAGATATATAATAGATTTTTTTTAATTAAAAGTGCATGTATGTTCTACTCTACAGAGAATTTACAGAGGTATGTTAACTAGCAGAACAAAAGCCAGAGAAACTCCTCCTTATCAAATACAACACACATCACGTTGGAAATAGTTTGTATTTCTCACAGTTCACACTATGAGAAGTTAAACGACACAAACTCAGGAAAATGAGCCAGAGATCACAGGGGGAAGCCCAGTTAAAGCCATACTGCTCGGACATAAAAAGAACATAACGCAAATATCAAGCCAATTTATAGACAAACAGTACCCTCCATCTTTCAGTCGGGACAGAGGCAAGAGCCAGATGTGTACCAGCAGGACGGGTAGCTAACTCCATTCTTAGGATGCTTTACCCTTCCCAGTACTAAAATGTACAAGAGCTCATTGTCCGCATTGGTTTTAAAAACGCTTTGGGATTTCACAAAAATACCACAGTCCAAATACACCCTTCAGTGTCTCCCAATTCTCTCCATGTTTATCTTGAATTCCAGCTGCACTTTGGTTTTCTGTTTCTTAAGAAAGTGTTTGCAAAGTTTCACAATCATAACTTAGTATGGACGCTCTAAAAACGTCTTCCAACTGCACGAAGAGATACGCATGCTTAACTGGGATTGGAGTGAGTACACCTGGCAGAACCAGCACGCTCACACATCGCCCAACTCTGACCTGGCTCTGAAGGCTGCTTGGCCTTCATAATGGACAGCTGGCCTGCAAGGAGGCATTAATCTTTACTTGTGCCATCTATTTGTTACTCACATTTTAAAATGTGCTGAGTATTGAGAGTATCCATTGATAGAGCTAATTGTTAGCAGCTTATACTTGAATAAATCTTGCAATAAATGTTTTTTAAATTCTGATTTACGCAGGAACAGATTAAGTCGTGTAGTTTCTGGTTTTGCTTCCACGTAAGAGATTCAAGGCTGCTCTTCACACAACATTGAGTTCAATTTCTGACCCATTACAAAAGCATCTGCATCCTGACACCAGCTCTTCTTGGTCCTGAGCCCCAGCACTCACGCTCACGCCCCTTTGCCATCAGCGAATTAGCCACGGCATCGCTGCCTGTTGCACGCACCAGCTGCCTGCCAGCTGCCACCAGAGAAGACCCCTCACGGAAGTACTTGTGGGGCTGTGCAATACAGCAATGATGCTTCTCCTCCTTCTCTCTGCACAGAGTAGCTGCAGTGCATGTAACAGCAGCAGTTCCCCTCATGGACTCTCCCACGCCACCCTTTTTCACTGAGTACGTTGCCTTCCCCCTGTACAAACAGGCAGGTTTCTGAGACTGGGTCACAGAACAGACTTCCACGCAGATTAACAGTACAGGAAACTTGCTTGAGATACAAATTCCGCTCAGTTTTTGCAAGACCGCACTGCATGCCTACCAGCAAGTTAAGGATGATATTTCAGCCACATCCCTCAGCATGGGAGAAGCAGATTCTCTTCAAATTACCTGCACCAGCCTGCATGAGAAGTGCACACCATGAGTTTCCTACAGATCTCCCTCATTTATTGGAAATTGCAGTAGTTTCCCACAAAACTTGCAGGTTAAATTTACTTAGGACCACTTCACCCTTGCCCTCATCTCATTATGTGCCACAAAACCGGAAAAATGCTGTCTCTGCATTCTTCAAAGATGGATGTACTGACATAGCCTCAGAAGCTTGCGCTTTCTCCCAGTTAGAGTATTATGAACAGCTTAGTTCTAGAAGACTCAATAAAGAGTGAGAGATGTTTATGACTCAAAAGTTTTGAGAGCAGGTTTAAGAAAAAAAAAATCATTGGAAGCTTGCATAGAGTCTTAATAGGATCAGAAATCACTGAACTTTCCAATGTAAAACAAAACAAAAAACCCACCCACAGCTACAATGCTCCACAGCAGAAATGAGAGCACTTCCCATTCATTAGAACTCAACATTTATTCTTCCTATAATAAGTGATCAGAAAGCCTATTTTAAGTAAAAAATCAAAATCAACCTCAGTTCAATTTGTCATCTAAGATTCCGTCACCTTGTAGAGAGTAACCCTCATGTTCCTCTTGGGAAAGAAAGAAAAATTTGGAGAAGTTATCTGGCAAAATGGTTTAGCTTTTCCTCAAGCCTCTGCACCGCCTATTCCATATGAACAGTGTCTAACCCTACAGTAACACACATTTAGTGTAATGTAGAAAAAAAAATAATCACTAGACGATTAGAAAGCAGTAGGAAAAAAAAGCAGCTAAGGTTTGAAAAACTCAGAGTACAGGCCAGAGGAAGATGAGGCAAGAGAACTGTATTTAAAGAAAACCCATTGTGGAGTTTGGGAGTTTTAAAGCACCAGAGCAATTGACTTATGCTGTACCACAAACCACCCCACACAATAAATTGTAACAACAAATCAAACCTTCTAGAGTGCCAACAAGCTACCTCTCCCTCCTCAAAACCGAGTTTTGGTAAGGGATCCGCCCCGCAGTCCGGCTGGGAAAACACTATCTGTAAAGTATCCCAGACTTGCATCTGATGGTTGCATCAGAACGCTTAACGCCGAGGAAACAGCACCCCTTTTGCAACAAGGACCTCTCACTCGCGTTACCAAACATTGGAAATGCCCAGCAAGATTTATTGTTTTCCATTTAAGAAAATCCGAACAGCGGTACAGCTGAACGAGCAGAAGCTGTCCAGGAGCAGGCATTGTACAAGAGTCCTTGAAGGGAACACGACACGAAGGCGGCGGAGGGAACCGAGGGCGGCGGACGCAGCCGCAGCGCGCCCCGCGCTCCCGGGGGCAGCTCCTGGGCCCTTCGCGGGGGCGCGGGGGCTGCCCAGCGGTGTCGGGCTCGGGCTCG
>VZRW01008622.1:36496-55570 GCA_013398125.1 Aegotheles bennettii | reverse complement strand
GGGGGCAGCGCAGGGCGGAGCCTCTCGCTGGGCCCTCGGCGGGGCGCAGGCAGCGGGGCCGGGGGGTTGCACAGCCCTGGCGGGCCCTGTCCCCACGGGCGGTTCGGCAGGGCCGGGTGTGCCGCAGGCAGCCGAGGCCCCGGCCCTGCCCCGGCCCCGGTGCGAAGCGCAGGGCCCTCAGGTGTATTTCTCCGGGTGGGCATTGCCGCTGAGGAGAGTCAAGGGTTTTAGGACAAAATTAAGTGTTACTGTTGAAAACGATTTTTTTGACAGTGCCAGGTGGTATTTTACCTGAATGTTAAACTCACAAACTGATATAAAACCCACCGAAATCATAAATCAGTTTGCCTGCCTTCCCTGGTCAAAGTGGAGCTTGGGATAAATTTTATCATCACCAAACGAGGGGTCTTGTCTCCCCCAGCTTTCGTCAAGAGCTGACGTAGTGTTACGTTCAAAATGCATGGAGTTACTCATGCTTCCATGCAATAGTAGAGCTTTTAATTACTTGTTTTAAAAAAGGGAGAGACACACTGCTGGAATTTTTCCAATAGGACACTGAACTGTTTCTTCCCGTCCCTGTAGATGCCCTGCAGTCAGAAGAAACCTACAGAAACGTTCTGTGAAAACCTAGGTGTTGCTAAGCCCCTTGTTTAATAGCAAGCATCTTGCAACACCAAGGCCGCAGAAAGCAACATCAAAACAATGTCCTGAAGTGTCCTTATGCTGCAGTGCAAAGAACTAAAGGAGGACTGTAATTTGTTATCGCTGTTATTTCTATGAGGATCTGTTGAGTCATTGCTATCAAGGCAAGATTATTTAGCAGGAAACAGTTTTACCCAGCTGGATAGAGCAATTGTGTTCAGTGGTTGCTTCCAGAGAGACCAAGAGAAGAACAAACAAACAAACAAACAAACAAAGCTCCTCAGGAGTTTTTATATATGCTGGTATATAGAAAGACTAAGAAAGACATATTTTGAACATGGGAAAGCTGTAATTCCTTTTTTAAGCGGTGCCTCTATAAAGAGCAGTACAGTGTGAAGGACACTAACTTGTGATAGATGTTCAGTGCCAACACAGTGACACATAGGGCTGATTTCAGAGTTGTTTCCAAACGATCATCTTGAAAACTCTGAGCCAGGCAATGTATCTATTAAAATAATCAATCAGTCTTCAGAATAGAAAAGATCACCAGAAGGTTATACATCTCTTGAAGCTGTTGCAGGAGTTTCTAGCAGTAACAGCTGCATTAAACCGAACAGGTATTAGAGTTCTAGTTCAAAAAAACACCCTGGAAGGGAAGCATAAACCTGAAATACTCAGCAAGTTTGACAGTGGGCCAGATTAAAACCCTGTGTTCAGGCATCCAGAGCTCTGGGAAAATATGTACCAAAACTTCACTTTATATTGACTTTGATTAAAAACTCCTCCGAGAGTACCAGACAAGCTTATCAATGCTATGAAGAAAAACTTGCCAATAGGCAAGTAAGAAATACTTACAAGTAATTACCCAACTTCAAGTTTCACTTGAAAAATACGAAGTAGCTTTGAATAATTATATGCAATTCTCTTCATCTTCATCCCTTCTTCCACACAAAAATAAAATCCATTGTTTGGCCTTGTTTTTCTTGTTAGGTCCATGCAAAATGAACGCCCACACTTGGGCACTTCCATTTCATGTTTAGGAATACTAAATTAATACGGAGAGGAAGGGGATGTGTGTAAGTATGCATGCGTGCACAGATGGAGATTTATAGAGAGAGAAATATCACTCAGTGCTAGTATGCCCGTACAATTAGGATTTCTGAATAATTTAGCATTTTAGGATAATTCAAGGTTTTTGTACTGACTACCATTAAATATAGTATCAGAATATTTTATATTTGTCTTGGTCTCTGAAATCACGGTGATAATTAATTAGTGTCTGAAACAACCGATGATTACTTACAGAAATCACATAAATCGATTGAAAGCGCTGAAATAGTCTATTTGGAGAGTAAAGCCGACAAGCGTCGACGGTCGAGACCCCAGGAGCGTGCCATGAGCGGCAGTGGCCACTGGATGTCAGGGTTGGACCTGCATAAACTTAGGAAAACGGGAGTTGGTTGCTCCTCCAACATGAAGAGGAAGATGTATTATTGATTTATCCTACAAACACAGTTTTGGAGAAAAAAAATGGAAAAAAAAAAAGTTTGAGGTTGCATTAGCATGAAAAGAATGGTGCTAGAAATTAAAAAATGGTTAAGAAATTAACATATTAATGTGGGAAATTACCTTTTTTGTTAAAAGTATGTATTTTCTTTAGAAATATGTTGCTTCTACTGCAACAGGGTTCTTAAATCGTTATTTGCAGAGGTCACATTACCACTCAGCATTTTTAGTAGGCTACAAAAATTACTTTTAACTGCCTGATCTTTTTTTTTTCTCAGATTTCCCGTGTCATCACATACACTGCAAAAGTCTTTTTGTAATGTGTGCAGTTTGGCAAATGCTGTTGTAGCCTACCAGCGTTAACAGCCTCAGGAAGCCCTTATTTTGACCCTGTAACAGGTGGAAGGTCTTTATACTGCTTTTCTCAGAGGTCCCATGAAAAATGTTGTTCATAAGCAAGAATCTTTCTCCACCTTGTTTTGTGTAAGCTCCTGTAATTTCTTTTCCTTGCAGTCTGAATTGTGAGTCTGCTCCAGTGTAAGAATGTGCCTTCACACTGCAACCACCTGCAGCCTTTGGAGCTGCTTCTGAGATGGAGTCCCTGCAAGCATGGCTAAGTTTTTAACCTTTTTCCACCACTAGAAACTATATTACACTGTTGCTTTGATTTTATAGTGGGTAACTCGAACATCTGAAAGCTTCTTTTAGGGCTGTGTGGCTGATTCTTTGCCAAAGCTGTCAGATAAGAAGAATGTGGAATAAAAAATAGGAAAAAAAAATGCTGTGTATCCTATGATTGAAATCACGCACTTCAAGCTGCTGTGTATCAATGTTCCTATCTGGGAAAGGGAATCATATTATTTTAAATCAGACTGCAAGTGGAGAAATTCACTGCGGAAAAATTATTTTGGCCTGAGGTTCTGGACAGGCATCCTTTAATATTGGGGAGTGCCACGCTTAGGCTTTGATATGTTATGGTGTGCCGAAACCTGGGACAGGAGGTTGTCGTACTGAGTGATTTGCAGCTTGAGGGAAATCAAATCTTGGATAAAAAAATTAACTCTTTTTAATGTCAGTTTCAACATTTTTAGGATATTTTTGTTTTGGTTTTGTTGCATCATGTGCTGCCAGAGTTATGCAATAAGCTTTATTAAAACTCCCTGAAGCATTTCTAAAATAAAGTGTTCTATAGTACAGTATTCTTGCATGGTGGCAGAGTGAAAATGTAAAGGTCCTGATTAGGTCAACTGACCCTGCATTAGACCCTTCTCTGTCAAACTGCATGGATCTGTGACCTGCACTAATGGTCCCTTGCCTGAGAGCAGCTTATGGTGCATAAAGGTTCGGTCGAGTAGCTTCACACTCCATTGCGTGCTTGTTGAGTATTGCTGTGACGCATTCGTCTGTATACGTTTGACTGACAGCTACGTGACTTAGGTGTGCACCACAATTTAATTAGTTTAATTTAGATGCCAGTGAGAATTTCCTAGCGTGGTGTAGGAGCACCCTAAAAGAAAAGCCACAGTAGGGGTCACTAGCACAGTGCTTACAGGTGGGACTTTGAGATAATGTGGTGATCTGAGACGTGGTGCAGCGGGAGAAGATGGAGCACCTCTACCAAGAGGACAGCAGAGGTCTGGGAGAGGCAACTCTCACTTGCTTCTTAGAGTGAAGCTCTCTATTCCACAGTCATCACTTTGAAAATAAAAGCCCCTCCACTAATGTGATTAGTTACTGCTTCAGGCTAAAAATAGAGCTAGTAACAGTCTGCCAGGTGAATGGAAATTGCTTGTGTCCATATACATTTTTGTAATAGGAAAGGTTTGTTCTTGTCATGCATTTTGAAATAAAATGAAGTAATGCAACAAAAGTAGGGATGACTACAGGACTATCCAGGATACAGCTGTATTCTGCCCATACTTTTCTTTGGGTGTCTTCTTTTCATTCATCCCAGATAAACTGTCACAGCTAATATAGCTATTAATTGTGTTCAATAAGGTATTTGAAGGTAACAATGATGAAAGATACATCTTCAAATAGGCCCTAGAGAAGGTGTCAGAAGTCTACACAAGCTTAAATTAGAAGAAATTGATTTGACCATTGAGTAGCTCTGTGTATCTTATTGCTGTCTTCTCTCTACGTTCAGGGAAGAGTAAGGACAGAGGAAGTGACTTTTCTTTTAAGTCTGATTCTCAAAGCTGCTTAATGCAGCTGTTTCTTTTTTCATCTGCCATGAAAGTATCATGTTTTAAAAATACTGGTTTCTTCAGAACAGTACTTGGAAATGTCCTGTATGGGGAAGCCTACCTGTAACCAGAGCGTCCCCACTCCAGCTTCCCCTCTACACACACATGCACAAATATTCATCATTTCACTTCCTGCTCTGGAGTACACATGAAGGACATTCGTCTCATCATCCTTACCTGACAAAAAAATGTCTGTATTCTGCACAAGGGCAAACCTCATCTGTTAACACACAGTGAGTCAGTTCATGAAATTAAAAAATAGCAGCAGGACAAGTATGGAGCCACTGCTGTCAGGGAGTCATCAACTCATTTATTTGGTGTGTGTTGTACTAATTCATATTATGAAATTTCAGGCTGTGGATTGCTCATGGAGCAGATAGCAAAGGAGACAGGGAGCAGCAGTGGATGTTTAGGAAATGAGCATCATTACAGAAGAAAGAATATAACTGTTCTTTCTGTGCATCTCTAGGAAAAGGCAACCCAGTAACTGCCAGTTAACCACTTGTTTCTCAACTTGGGTTGGGAACTTCCTCATTTGAAATAAGAAATGTACATAAGGCTCTTGCATTTACTGTAAAAGTAAAGGTTTCACTAAGAAACTATGCAGTGTATCTCTCTTTCAGCTTTATTGAAGTGGTGTTGTTTATTACATTTAAGGGAGATAGAACATCATAATTTTTCACAACACCAAGCACCACAGAGAGATTTATATGTTCAAAGCACAGCTCTCGATAACTCAAGATAAATGTCTTCTTGCTTGCTGGTTTTGTTCTTGGGAGCATCTTATTTGTCACAAGCTGAAAATTGTTTAATTCACCAGATCCTCAAAATAAAAAAGCAAACCCAGAGTGTTGAGACTTGAAAAGGAATAAGGCACTGAATGCAAGGTATTTATAGTCAGGATTGGACAATGTCAGTAATGTATGGTGATATCCATCTCATCTATGCATTTTGGCATGTGATTTGAGAGCTTGAAAAAGAATTGTTGATTTTGGAAAGCAAACATATGCAAGGAGTACAGCAGAAATAGGTTATCTGTTTTAGAACGTAATATTTCTCCCCACCTCCTCAGCACCATGCAGACTGAGAAACCTTGAACTGGACAAAATCCAAAAAACTGCTGGACAAAGTGTTGTCAAACCCAGGCACTTGGAAATCACCTGAACCTTGAAATTTTTAAGTAAGCTTTTAAAATGGTGATTTTTTTGCTGTTATTTTTAAATAACATATATTTTTGTTTTCTTTGTTTTTTTTGTATTTTGAGACTCTGTATTTCACTTAGTTTGTATCTGCTTTTCTCCGTATATGAAAGTATTTATTCGTATGATATTTGAAGGTACTTAGTTTTAGAAAATTAAAACTGAAATTTTCACATGCTCAAGTGGTTGCAAGGACAGAGGCTTTAGGAAAAGCACCAGTCATTGTGAAAACTGTCAGTGCTGGGGTTGTGATCTAGAGCCCCAACAGGATGTGCGTAGATCATGTAGAAGGTGGCTGATGCATGTCCCAGAATAGCTGTTGTGAATAATAGACAATTTGGTATTCACATACAGCTGTGTATTTAAACCTATTTTTGATGTTTTATAAAAGCCTTCAGTTTAAAACTAAAACATGTGCAAACCATAACTCTCTGTTCTCTTTTCCCTATCTTTTCCATCCTCGTGTAACTTAATGTCAAGCTCCTCTTTGCTAAGGTGTTCTACAGTGTTTGTACTGCAGTTCACCCAGTGGGGCTTCATTCATGGCCTCGTGGTGGGATTATTATAATAACAACTAACATGGCTATTGGTGAGATTCACCTCTGGGCATAGAGGTGAAGATAACCTGGTTTTGAACAGGACTAACGGAATATATTTCTTACAGGCAGAGAGAGAGAGGGAAGTGCAATCTACCCAGTGGCTTCTTCACTTTGAGCTCCAAATGCAGCCTAGAGGCTCTGTCAGTATGTGTTAAGGGTTGGGTATTTCAAGTGCTAAGACTATTGACAGCAGCCATTCATACTTGGCAACTCAAAAAGACCAAGCTTGAAGGGAAAGGAAAGATTATTGCTTGTTCCAGATGTGCCATCAAGAAAAGTCAGCATTCCAGGAACAGGATGGGGCAGAAATTCCCATGCCAACCTGTGCATGAGTCTGTGACTGCCTCTAAATGGCATGACATCTCCACCCTCGTCACACTCTAAAATGTAGGGAATTATTTTCAACCCTTGAAAGAAAAGTCAAAGACAATTAAAGAAATTAATTCTCAACTACACCTGCAATTACAGCAAGTTGCTGGATGATTTTTATAAGCAAGGGTTGAATACACAGCAGTAGCAACATAAAACACTATTGTAAAGGAAAGCTAAGCTCTTTCAGTTGAAGGACCATGAGCACCAATCAGTGTAATCCCCATGACAGATTTTTCTCCCCCCCATTTAATTAGTTTCTTGTGTGAAGATGAGATGAAGATTATCCTCCTTTAAAATGTATTTATCTCACATAGGCAACCGCACACAGAATAAAGGCTCCACAATCTTTTTCATACCGTGGGTGCCTTCTGAATTTATCACTGTGAAAAGGATTGCTCTGACTGACTCAGCTGCAGAACTGATTTGTCCTCTCAGTGGAGAACAGACCTGTGTAGATGCTGAGTCACAAATTTGCTTGCATAATTGGAAGGATAAAACAAGCTTGTCAAGTGACTCAATTTGCAATTTGATACTCATCTCATTCCCAAATGCACGTGCACCTGTATTTTGGGATAGCAGGGATAGTTAATTGTAGTTTGAATCATTTCAGTGGTATCCATGGAATGTCTCTTTCTGAAATGTTCTGCTGTTCAGTTCTTTCTCCTACAACCCCTGGGATCTGGCCAAGTGTTTCTTCCTTCACACCACAAAAAAAAATCTGTTTCCCTTCACTACTAAAACCAGTCACCATTACTATCCTAGCAGATCCTCACATGGAACTTGTCCCATAGTGAAAGGACAAGCGGAAATGGCTTTAAATTGCAGCAGGGGAGATTCAGATTAGACATTATGAAATTTTTTTTCACTGTAAGGGTGATTGGGTATTGAAACTCCAAAAGAGTAGCATGGAAATCATAAGCCAAAATCTTGCTGCAGGTAGAGGTATATTCTTCTGACTGCTGCTTGTGGGAGAAAAAAAATGGCCTTTTAGCTCAGAAGATCTGATGCACAAGACGAATTGGAAAAAAATTTGCATTGGAAGAGAGTAGTTTGCCTGATGGTCTATCAGCCAAAGAAACAGAGGCATGTAACTGTGCTTTAAGAAGAAGCTAGCCATAAATCTAGAGAAAAAATAGTGTTGAGGGCAGTCATCTACTTTATGGATATCATTGTTACCTTTATAAAATGGATTAGGAAGTGCAATAGTCTTTCTTCAGAGAACTGTATAGTATCCTGCCAGCACTAACTCTTGACGGCCACACTAAGAAAGGAAAATACTAGCCTAATCGGATAGACAAGGATGTTGACACAAGTAGCAATGAAATTCCTTGCCAGAAGACCCACACTGAACTGGTGGCAGAGCTGCTCCTTGCTGGTGCTGCGCTGTGCCCATCATTCAGCTGTGCCTCCAGCTCTCCCTGAAGATTTTTCATTGACTCAGCTCAGCACATCATCTCTAAGTGAGACTTGTTTATGACCATAGTAGTTTGCTTTGGGTAAATTAGCCCTTTGGAAAATTTTATTGTCAGTTGAGTTTCTGTTTCCTCCTACGTCCTTGAACAGAGTCTGAGCTGAGCCCACACTCACGCTGACACATTTCTCACCCTTCTCACACTTCAACCCATGGAGCTCTTCTGAGAGCTGCATTTTGATTTGTATGGAGAGATACGCATACGTTTAACTCCAATGTGTTCTACCACTTTTATAGCAAATCTGAAATTTTTCACTTTCTTACTCAAACCAAAATGAAACTTTGCTTGCACAAGATGAGCCAGGACAGAGTGGGGAGTCTGGAGGGGTAGGAAGGTGGTGACTCTGAATACACTTTTAAAGTACTTCTACCAATATGCTGTATGTAAACAACAACTCGTACATTGTCTCTGAGAAAATCTTTTCAGCTGCTTGAATGCTTGAATGCAACCTCCACCTCAGAAATCCCACAGCCACTGGTTATTAGAGGGCTGTCTCAAGACAAAGGTCACCTTCAACCTCTTTTTTACAGTTTACTCCTGAATGTTATTAATGGCTTGTGAAAGAAACAAACTTTGGGCTTAGACAGACCTTTGGTAGTAGTTTTTTTTCTAAGGAAGATATTCTAATGAAGTCACACCAGTGTAAAACATGTCTTACAGGTGTGTGGTAGCACTGGGTTTGGATTGCTATGCCTGTATCTGGGTATGAACCCCTACTTCCCCAAGGTTTGGGGCATCAGAGTTGGGATTTTGTGATCAGCTCCTTAGGAAGCTGGGACAATCACAAGTCTGGTTGTGATTTGCAGTTGTGTAAGTATCTGAATTCTGGGGGCTAGTTTGGGCCTGTCTCTAAGATCTGGAAAGCGTTTCATCAAATATACATGTTGTAACTGACAAAGCCAGCTGCCAGAGCATTTGTATAATTAATTTCATTTTGCTTTCTGGATCTTGTCTTAAGGGCATTGGCTGGAAGACACTCATGGTCTATTCACCCACCCAGGCACATGATCATTACGTTTTGATTCTCCTCTCCACCAGTAACAAAACCGCCCACTGCCTGTCCTCCATCTCACACTTCCTGTATTTTTTAATTTTGCCCCCGTCTCAGCTGATGCCGTGATCAAACTTCCATTTACTTCACTGAAAGCAGATTTTGGCAATAAGTTTTAACTGTCATGGACTTCTTATTAAGTAGCACACAGTATTTTCTATGCCAACTCTATAGCATTCACACCTAAGAAATTATTGAAGGGAGAGAAGTAGAAAGATGGCTGTAGAGAGGCATAAGCCTTAAGAGGAACAAAGTATCTGTAAGAAAAAGGCAGAGACATGAAAAGACATGTAATCTTTTCATGAAAGGAGAGGACTAGCACTCAGGGGTTTTGGATACAAATTCTAGTTAGATCAAGGCTTCCTGTACACCTGTAGGCATTTTGACACTCTGTGATTTCTTTCCCATCTATAATGCATTTGTAGCAATACATAAAGCAGTATTTTTAATGTAATTGCTTGCAAATTGGTTTAGAGAGCCTGAAGTGGAACACAGTTTATAAATGTAATGCAATATTATTATTGTTGTCACATAAATTGAAAACCTAGCTTAGTCCATCAACCTAATTTAATTGTCACCAAAGCCACGTGTATGGCAGGGTTTCTAACATTACTTGGAAAATCATTTTGCAAGTGAAATGTCATCCTTCAACAACTGACAGGTCTATCTCTTTTCATCTTCAGGGAATAAGACTCTGAAAATTTCCATGTAGTACAGGTTTGAAAACTGATGGACATATTACTGGATGTGTAAGGCAATTTGAAGAGTGCTTGTTTGTGTCTAATCAATCTGTCTTATGACTGGTAATATACTGCAAACACGTGTTAAACTGTTAAACTGACTGCTAAAATTCTTTGGCCAAGTCACAAACAGCCTGGATACACCTCAGCACCTACTAATCAGTATCAATTTGGCAATGTACAGTGTCAGGCCACCAGCTGGTGCCAGGCAAGCATTTCATCTCTTGCACTGACAGAGTGTAGGTAGATTGCTCTACCCAGACATGTGGATGAAGACTTGAATTGTTTTCAAGGGAAGCTACAAACAGTTGGACTGCAGATATGTATCATTAGAAACAACAAGTGCCTGGAAAATAAACTCAGTAGATGGGTAACCGAGATTAAAATGAAATGTAGGTGTATTGCAGTAAGAATTTGCCTGATGAAGAGCTGGCTTTGCTGTAGCAGCTAACAAGTCTATCTTAGACACTGTTCATGTGGTAACAGGCACTAGAGGGTGAATCTGTCTGCTTTCGCACTGTGGGATGTGGGATTTAAGGGCTTCCTATTTAGAAGCATCTTTCAGTGCCAAGATTTGGCCTCTTCAACTGTTGATTTTGGACCACATTAGAATCACAGATTAGGAGAGACCTCAAGGAGTTATTTTGTCTACTCTCCTGCTCAGAGCAAAGTCAATCTGATTTCTGACCAGGTATCTCTGGGCTTTGTCCAGCTGGGTCTTTAAAACCTTCAAGAAAAGAGACTTCACGACTCCTCCAGACAAACTCCTGTTCCAGTGCTTCATTGCCCTCATAGTGGGGAATTTTCCTTTATATCTTATCGGAACCTGCCTTGTCTGAGTCTATAAGCATTGTTGCTCATTTTCTTGCCGTACACTTGGATTGTATCAGTAATCTCCTTGTCAGTACTTTAAAGCTGCTGTTAGGTCCCATAAATCTTCTATTCTCTGGGCTAAACAAGCTCTGTTCCTTCAGCCTCTCCTCACAGGTCAGGCACTCCAACCCTCTGACCATCTTGGTTACTCTCTGCTGGACTCTCTCAAGTTCATCTACATCCTCCTCATACTGGGAATCCCAAAACTGTTGACTTCCTTACAAAAAGGAAAGGAAATGAATCAAGAACTCCTCCTATACTTGTACTTTCTGGGTCATGTAGCTTTACAGCAACAGGGAGGGTTATTTATCTGCTTGCTTTTTCCCAACAGTAAGCAAAGTGTAAGGCAGCAGAGAGGACATTGCTAAGGTTTCCAAACCTCATGTCCGTACATTCTCATTGACCACAGCAGGCTCACAAATTGGCTGTGGTTTTGAATTGCAAGAGTAATTATTATCTTCTCTGTGCCCAATAAAGAACTAAATCCTATGCGGAGAATACAGTCAAAGGGAGATAGAGGAATAAAGCTGCATAGATGGTGAAATAAGAAGACAAGGTGGCTGGAGATGGAAATGTAGGGAATCTCTCATCTCAGTGCATCTTTTGGCCTCCCATATTTGCTATAGGGTTTAAAGGAGGGGACTGCACAGAATCAATTGAGCAGGTCACCCGACTCTCTTGAGAAATGAAGAGGGAGAAAAAGTCTCTGTAAAGAAGGGTTATCTTAGATGTAATTAATTTAACTGTCACTAAAGCTGCAAATATGGCAAGATTTTGAACATCACTTCAAAAATTTTCTTGCTATGTCATATAATAGAAATATTTTTCATCACAAATTGGCGTGCCTATCTCCTGTCATCTTCAGGTAGTGAGCATATAAAAGTTGATATACAGGTGTTCAATGTGTTATTTGGAATGGAAGTCAAGTATAGATTTGCTTCTCTAGATGTACTCTGAATACTGATTATTGACAAACTTTAAACAAATTTGCTGTTGGATATTTCAGGAGATTAATTTGGCTTATCTGTTGTTAAATTATTTTGTTAAGTTATACTTTATTTTAAATCCACACCAAATTGGTATTTACAGCAATTGCTGTATATGCTGTAGAGTTAGTATTAAATATGAACAATATTTTAAATTTTTATTTATGTAGGATCTTCTCTTGCATAATTATGTTAGCTGGGTTTTCTTTTATTAATCATGTCATAAAAAATTATTCTCTAAGATGGAAACTGTGTTTAACATCCCTCTTACTGATATGTTGGCTACCAGGTTTGCAGTAAAACCAGTGGTCCAAACTGGGCCATGTAACCTAAGGGTGTGTAACATTGTCTTCTGTGCTTACTTCCCATCTATCTGCTGATCTTGGCCAAGATGCAAGGCTTATTTTGTTAGGCACGGTACAAATGTATATTAGATGATGTAACTGTCCAGAAACAATTTTCTTTCAGTAAAAAGATGTGAAATTAACTGATTGGGATTAAAAGTACAGCTATCTGATTTATCTTACAATATTTAAAATACGATATTAATACTAGATTTTCTGTAATCTCTCAGAATCTCACCATGTCACTGTAAGTGTTTATTAGCTTAATAAGAAATACATACTTGCAACCTTTGACTTGAATTTTGGAGAACTGACTTACCCTGTCTGAAGCTGTTGCTTTATGTTTTAGTGTATTTTAATATTTTGTGTTTTAATAAGTATTTAAGTACACCTTAACACATTTTAATCAGATTTGGAAAATGAGGCTAAAATAAGGTTCAAGAAGTCATCTAATCCATTCCGCACCTCAAATTAAAATCAGCCATACCCGAATTACTCCTAGCAGGTATTTATCCAGCTTAAAAATAGGTACAGCCAGGATAGGTTGCATTGCTGAAGCTGAAAGTACAAGGAAGAAATAAGAACTGAGTATGTATGCACAGTGCAGCCCTTCTTATCTGTCGTAGTAACACACAACCTATACAGAGATGCTACTTGTAAAGTGTAAACCACATTTAAACCACATTTTTCAGACCAAATAATTCTCTAGGCTGATACATTGGACTAGAGGCTATGTGCTCTGGTTTTGGTTCACCTGTTGGGCCTTCCCCATCGGTTTGCTCACTTGGCTATGAACTGAGCAAATGAAAAGAGCAGCACTTGATGCTTTCAAAGACCCAGAAGTTAAGGGATCTGTGTAACGGTGCCAATGCCCAGCTCCATCCTGATGGATGCACAGTTAATTATTTGGAAGTTAATAGTTGCTTCACATGCAAACAGGGCTGTACACCTTGGCTGCTGCAGAGTCTCTTTCAGCTGTCCAAGCACAGAACCAGCTGGGCAGGGCTGCCAGAGGCTGGGACTCAGCCAGGACTCCAGCAGACTTGGTCAGGTTTGATCTTTCTGTAACCAGACACCAAGGCAGCTGCATCCATCAAAAGCTGGTAGCTTTATAAAAACAGTGCAGGTATTGAGTTGCCCTTCTGCCTTATTCAGTTTCATGTATAGATGCTTCCTGTATAGAGATACTGGGGTAAATGAGACCTGGGAGCTCCCATGGCATTACAGTAAAGCTATTCAGTGCCCCCAGTACTTTTGACCTTTGCATTTCTTAGCTATGAGGCTTGAAGTGTGGCTGACAGCAGGTGCCTCCCAGAATCCTGGGTTACTTGCCACAGTTGACAGACAGGTTTTAAAGATAAAATATAAGCCTTCACTTTTCTCAGATATGTTTTGCAAGGTGTTTGACAAATACTCCTCTACTTTGACATGTACCATTAATTTTTAGCTTTTTTTAGCTAAAACACTGCCCTGTAAAATGCAAACATTAACAATGACTTTGTTTCATTCCATGGAAATCTGTCATGCTATTACTATGTCATGTATAACTTGCCTGTATATCACCTGCCCAGCCATTCACGGAGGACTCTAGGCAGCAATTGGTCATGGCTGGGCTGTGAAATGTATCGCTTCCTGGGTGTGTATTCCCAGCTAAATGGTTCCAAATGATTCTTACCTCACCTTCAGCTAACCAAAAAGCTATTCTTTTTCTTCTTAGATCTGTAGCACATCACTACCATGCTACCATTGGGTAGGTCTACTACAAAGCATTTAGATCTAGCCACAAAGCCACCTGAAAGGTTTTCACTTGTGCAGCATGCCTTTGGAGACAGGTAGCCCACATGGTAAAGGAACACGCCGTGCAGTTTGTGCAGGCTCCCCACTCCTTTCTGATACGTTAGCTTGTTGAAAAGCCCTGGCAGCATGAATAAGGTGATCTATCAACACGGCTGTGTAAAATTTACACCCTTGTTCTATTTCATTGAAACTAGGTGGACTTTAGATAGCAAGGCCTTTTCTCTGAATGGCTAATGATGTGCAAAGGATGCTCCAAAAAGCCGTGGAAATGTTTCTCATTTTTGGCTCTCTTTGTGAAGGTCTATTTATTCTTTACCACACCCTTCTAAGGTTTGTAACCCCTGGATGTTGTTATCCCTTGGGTACTTCTCCCTTCATATATGATATACAACCTGGCCATTTTCTGCTCAGAGAGCAGCGATGGGGGAAAAACAGGGCATGGACGTTTGGGAAGTATGAACTTGCCTCTAGAATCTGTTTTTACTGGGACTATTCCCAAATCTGAGTGCCTGCTGTGTGACTGGCATTTTGATCCCTCTTGACTGTCATAAAGATGTCCTTGTCTCTGCTCTGCCAGTTTACAAAGTGGTCCCTATAGTGCAGAAGCTAACTGCTCTTAATCTATGGGCAAGCAGATGTACAGAGGAGATATCTCACTTCTGTCTGATGACAGGAGTTAGAATACACATTTTTACTGAAATGTAGAAATAGGGTAGGTGATTCTTTTCATTAGGCCAGCTGATGTGACAGGATCCTTCTCACGTTATACACACAAGCTGTACTCTTGCATTCAAAAGCTGTGACAGCAGCAGAGAAATCCAGTAGCTCACTTGACAATCAGCCAGGACTTCGGCTCCAAAAAATCAGTACAGTTCCATCGGCTCCAGTTAACCGTGCTTGTTTATGTCCAGTATGTGAAAGTACTTTGCATTTGTTCATTTATTGGTTACTAGCTTAATAAAACATGCTGGCACCTGCCCTCATCTCCTGAGTCAACAGAAGTCCCAAGGCTATTTCCCGTCCATCCAATCTGGCATTTAATACAACGTAACTAGATTTGCAGCTCTTTAAGAACTCATGTATGGGTAATGAACCTTCAAAGCCATGCACAGGTGCCAAGTTGTGATTCACAAGGAATTCAAGGGCATTACACTCAGGGCTGGCTTTGCATGCCTTTCAGGCATAATTGGAGAAGAATGCTAAATCCTTTCCTAAATAAGCAAGAGAGAGGGCCCTAGCACAGGGCACAGCACCATCTGGCTCTGCAGCAATTATAGCTGTACAGCCTTCAGCACTCCATACTTTTCTAACAGTCCTCTTTCTTCTTAACGAAGGAGAGAAAAGGAAAACAATGAGAAAAACATCTGCAGGACTCAATACATAGTGCACTATGCTATCCTTTGTATATTCAAATAACTCTATGGGTTTCAACAAAGAATTAAAGTGTACTTAGCTAGCTGTGGAGACACTTGGCTTCTGAATTCCTCTCAGCAGTCTGTTCCTCTTGCAACCAAAGAGAATCTCTTTACATCAGCAACAACTAGTGAAGCTGTCCTGTAATGTCAGTAGCTTTTCTCAGTGGCTACAAGGAAAAGTGAAAGACTCGGAGCAGGAGTGTTTGGTGGACTCACTGAAGGTGGAAGTATGGCAGCTCAAGACTCAGTTGCCCTGGTAAATGAATACAGTGAAAGAATTGCCTAGCATCAGTCTCTCATTGCCTCCCTGCAATCACCTTGGCAACTGATAAAACATTTAATTTCAGGAGCACTTAATGATCCCTGAGATTAAAAAGAAAAAAAATGATATTAACTTAAAGATATTTGTCCAGGACAATGAAACAGTAATTTCATTAAATCAATGTGTGCTAAATTACATCAGACCTGATTCTAGCTTAAAAGAGGCTCATGTGTACTGCACATCCAGAAAAGCATACATGGATTTTATATGTGTCTGAGAGCTGGCTCTGTGCTACAGGACTGGACTGGTAGCAATTTGCTCTGTTTTGAGTTAAAAGTTTCACAAATGTCAGTTGTTATAGATTGACAATACTATAACTCCATGCTTTAAATTAGTATAGGTGTTATGGCTGCAAGCTGTTCCATACTCATGGGTAAACTCGAGACAAACATAGGGCTATTTCTATACGGTAGATTAGTGCGGGGAATTGGAAGTGTAAATATAAGTGACCTGGTGAAACTGCTGTTCCCCAAAACTGAGATCCCTAGAACTCCCAGATGCCCTGAGATGTCAGTAAGTGGTAACAAAGAGAAATCTGCATCCATGTAATTTCTGATTTCTTAGGATTTGGAAGAAACTTGATCAGGCTATTCCATGATTATCCTGGTAGGCATCTTGATTAGAAGCATCAGCACCAAAGCAGAGACAAAGGGCTCTCCCTGGCATGGACAGTCCTTGAACTACTGGACATCCTCGAGGTATTGTAATATATGTGAGACTCCAAATTGTTTATAAATTATTTTTTGCTACACATTTGTGAGCACTGAAAGTAATTACACCTTTCCCTTTTCTAGAGATGAGGAAACTGGAAGTAAAATGCGGCTCATCCAAAGCCATCACTCAAGATCTAGGTAGGGATTATAAATCTTTAAGAAAAAAAGAACTAAAAGGGAGGTTTCCTGCCTCCAGATGTATTGTCCATTCTGTTGCCCTCCCTGCTTTAAAAAAGTTATTGGCATCAATGTTCCCTACATTAATGAATTCTGTCTTTATCTTTACCTATGTAAATGGAGTACTTCCTTTCACTGATAAATGACAATTTTTCATTAAATGTCTCTTATGTAATGAGAGCACAAAGTGAAAATAAAATTACTTTGTTACCTTTGTAGCTTTATATGCAATGCTGTTCAGGACTCGGGGGAGGATAAAATGGGGAAGACTGAAAATTTTAAATTGCTTTTACCAACAAAATCATTTTTGACTGTCAAATAATTTTCATTATCAATCTACACTCTTCATGTTATTTCCAAAGTGACTGAAATGAGCATAATAATCCAAAACAAATGTCTTTTGTATGTTTGATGACACAGCAATCTTTTCATATGACTTACCTGGTTTTGTTGCTCATAGCACTGTGCAAACGAGCACCCTTTGTAGGATCTAGCAACATAATATTCTCAAGCACTTCAGGGTCTTTGTCAATGGTGATTTTTTTTAGCTTAGTTTAGCTACCTGTCTCTGAATTTTTTTCAATCTTCTTTGACCTCTTCTAATCTAAATGACAAAATTCACCGAGGTAATAAAGTCCCCTCAGTCTCCATTCCATTTCTTAGAAGGTTAATAATTTAACAATATTACTACTTTGCCTGCTACTCAGCTACTGAAATTGTAACTGAAATGGAGGAGACTTGACACTCATGTATTTGGTCTTCCATACCCTCCTCACAAATTATATGGAAGATACCAAATGTTTATAGATGAGCATTTTGCTCTGAACTGGGTCATCGGGCACATCAATCAATGCTCCCATAGCTTTGCTTGTGCTGGAAAAACAGCAGGTTAATTTGTAATTGTTGTACAAAGCACCCTGTATCTTTGTTTACCCGTGAAATTATATTAACAGGCAGCTTTATTTTCAGCTCTGCTTGCATTAACAACACTGAAGGCCCATTTGCTTTCTGTGGTCCAGTAGCAAAGAGAAAGCCACCTGCTCGCACCTTGGGGATGCTGCAGCTGCTCTCACAAAACAGCAGCTTGGAAAAGAAGAGAAACCCACTCATAATTCCAAGCCTTCAGGTAGTTTTAGAGGACTGATGAGACCCGCCTGCCTAAATTCAGCTGCAGAAACAAGGTTTAAGAGAAAAATCCCAGCAGACTCCACATGGAATAACCCTGCAGTACTGTCTTGGATTTTTAGCTTTTCCTTCAAGTAGAAAAAGCTGTTGTATCAGATATATTTTTAACTGACTGTTAACCACAAAACCTCGAGTAATTACCTACTGCTTAAGGTTTTTCTCTGACACAACAATTGCATAGAAAATAAGGAGGGAGGAGGCTTTGTATGTCTCCACAACAGTCTTCATCATGACAGAATTTTCTCTCAGCATGCTCAGGATGGGGTAGATGCAATGTAATTGAAATTTTGGAGCCTTATAACTGACAGTGGCTCAGGAAAGCGCAAATGCTCTTTCAGCTCTTAGCTGGTGCCAACAAGAAAGTAACTTCTATCTTTTAAGATGGCGTGCTTCAAATTATCTCTGATTTTTGTGGTGAAATGAATTAAAAAATACACCCAAATAAATGTTCAAGGTGTTCAAGAAAACCAAGAATTTCCTATCACAGACAGACACGAACAACCTCTGTAAGTGCTTGTGTGACTTATTTATGCATGTTATTAGTGTGCATTAGCAATCGTGTCACCTAAGTTTTGTTGGGTTTCTGAAAGTCAGAGTGATGGGGAAGGCGGGGTTTTTTTCCCAGGAATGGTCAAACTTATCAGACTCGAAGTCACCGCCCAAAAATGGGCTACATTTGACCCTCGCCCTGACGCACCGTGCCAAGAGCACTGGAGACTGAGGGGTGACCTCATCCATGTTTACAAATATGTAAAGGGTGAGTGTCAGGACGATGGAGCCAAGCTTTTTACAGTAATGACCAATGATAGGACAAGGGGCAATGGTTGCAAACTGAAACATAGGAGGTTCCATGTGAATATCAGGAGAAACTTTTTCACTGTGCGAGTGACGGAGCACTGGAACAGGCTGCCCAGAGAGGTTGTGCAGTCTCCTTCACTGGAGACATTCAAACCCCGCCTGGATGCGTTCCTGTGTGATGTACTCTAGGTGACCCTGCTCTGGCAGGGGGGTTGGACTAGATGATCCTTCGAGGTCCCTTCCAACCCCTAGAATTCTGTGATTCTGTGATTCTCCTGCCCACACCAAGCAGCAGCGATTTGGTTCCTTTACGTGCCCAGAGGCTCCTTTGACGTCCCATTTCCTCAGGCAAGTCCCAAGCCAGCAGGACGAGACCGACATCGCTGCATCGAACAGCGGCCCTGGGGCGGGATGGGGGCTGTGTGTGCCGGGGGTGGTGGTGGTGGTGGTGTCGCCTGGCCCCAGCTCCCCCTCAGCCGCCCGTACGCTCCCTCGGTTGCAGCTCCCTATCCGCCCCGGGCCTCGCTCTCCTCGCAGCGGCGCGACGGGGGTCGGAAAGCCCCCGCTCCCCGGCGGGGAGGCGAGGGCATAAAAGGGCAAAGGGCAGGGGGGTCCAGGGGGACGGCAGGGGCATAAA
>VZRW01008622.1:18737-36216 GCA_013398125.1 Aegotheles bennettii | reverse complement strand
GGCGGGGCGCTCCGCGGGCACCGGCGCTTGCCTCGACGGCGCGGGCGGCGGGGCGGCAGCGGCACCTCGGGGAGCAGCGCGGCTGGAGCCAGCCGGGACGGGACGGGACGGGACGGGCTGCGCTGAACTGCCCTGCCCTGCCCTGCCCGGGGGTGAGTACCCGCCGGGATGGGGGAGGACGAGACGGCGCTTTCCGCGGGGAATCGGCCTTGCCTCTCTCCTTCACCCCGGACATGTCGCCGTCGGCTCCCGGGACGGAAGCCCTGCCGTGTCCCCCATCCCCGCTCAGCATCAGCCGGGGTCGCCGGGCGCCGACCCGGCCCGGAGCTGCTTTGGGTCACAGGGCAGCTGTGGACCGGGCCGAGTGCTGGGCTCCGGCGGTGGCGGTCGGCTCGTCCCTTGCCCTGCTGCCGGGGGAGCGCCTGTGCGTGCCCGGTGCTCGGCGAGGCAGGAGGAGCCGCGGGGCTTTCGTAGCGCTTGGCAGCTCGGTTTTGCGTGAGAGTAAACGAAACTGCCCCGTCGGAAACGAGAGGGGAAGGCTGAAGCCCGGGGGCAGACGGGACGGCAGGGAATGGGGACCTTAGGTGCCTCCAGTAGCTCTGATCCCGCCAAAGGGGTGGCAGGGTTTTTTGCAGGATGAGGGAAAACCAGATGTGAGCTTCAAATGTGAGTGACCTCCTCCAGCCCCAAGGGCCGTCTGCATTTCTGCTGGCCTTGTTTATCTGGCTTAGCGAGTATTAGCATTTATTTCATAGTGCTCATATGTGGTTATGAATAGTTTCAGAGCAGATTTTGTAGAAAATTGAGTTTATATGCAAAATATAATAGCTGTTACTCCATTCTTGGGCATCTTCACATCCAGGTCTGTGAGTGGGTGCAAAAATTAGTGTTCTTTGATTGCTTCCTACTAATTGATATTTGTTTCCTTTTCTGCCAAGAAGAATTAGTACTCATGTATGTCTGAGATAACAGCGTGTAACTGTATGATACCAGCAAAGGAAATGACTAGAGGAGTAACACTGGCCTCAAACGGACATTCACACTTGTTCCTGTTCCTTAGATGGCATTCTGGGAACTGTTTTTTAAGCTGTCAGGGATCAAAATGACAGTATATGGCTTTTTAAGGTGAGAATTCAATTTGAAGGATGCTGCTCTCTTACCAGTGGTGTTGCTCGCTATTTAAATAGTTTTATATGGAAGTGGTGAGATTACAAGATGAGTGTAACTTTTGTTTTTCAAAACAGACCAAAGGTCTAACAGATGAGCAGACTAAAGGTCATCCTTAAGAAAGGATGGTTTAGATGCCCAACACCTCTGATGGCCTTTTTCTCACCTTATTTTTTTTCACTGATTGCCTTGTACGACCACTGCTATGAAGCTGAAATTGCATGCTAAGTCATATAGGAAATGTATCTGGTGTTTTGGCAGAGGCTGGAATTGCAAGTTAATCTCCGTTGTCATAAGAGATCTTCATGAAGAAACTAAGCACAGTACATAAGATCTCTTGAGACATTAAAATTAGGATAATGTGATAATGGTATCTTCTAATACTATGGAATGCAACTGCATATTATATCACAGTCTTGGAGATTTTGCGTGCTGTGGGGTTACGTTCCATGTCTGACACCTTCCATTATATTATAACAGTAACCAAGATTTACTCCAAAGGGAGAAATGTTGGTTGCCGCTGATGCAGAAATAACAGAGAGGGAAGAGAATCTGCTGGGTGGAAAGAGTCACCCAAGTTGCTCTCCGGCATGGGCGGTGGGGTCTGTGTGAGCACATACACTGTGCTGGGCATGCAGCAACACTGGGAGCCAGGGCACTGAACAAATCATGGAAATGCAGGGCCATGGGGAGACTGTCAGACGTTACCTAATTTGTTCAGTGCATTGTAGCAGTGCACCTAAACCAGACCTGAGGGAGGCTTCTATAGTCTCTCTGCCCTCCCAAGAAGAGGGTCCCACAGTGCTCCCACAGAGAAATGGTCCGATTTTCAGCTAGTCACAGCTAGTTTAGCATAGATCTTGTATGAAACAAATTGATTACTTCATCAGTTTTCAGTGTCAACACAGGGAACAAACTGATCATTTCTCTTTTTATAAACTCCTTTTATACATTGGAGTGCTGTCACTCTCTCCCTGGTCTTGGGCATGAAATGAATGTAATTCCTCTAACTCCTCTTCCTCCAGAGTTGTATTTTCTAAACCATTTGAGAAAATGCCCAATATGCTCTGACTTTCCTAGTGTGGTAACTGGAGCATGATGTACTGTTCCAACTGAGGCCTTACCTATGCCAAGCAGAGTAAAAGCAGGCCTTCCCATGCCATCTTTCATAGAAGACATGTTTTTTTTCTACAATGGCACTATATTGTGAACTTGGTTTTTAGCTTGCAATCTGCTATAACCCCACCAATGCCTTCCTGATACCAAACTAGGCACTCCCTACTTTCTATCTGTGCAAGTCGTTTCTTGTAAATATACCACACAAGGCTTGTCTCTGTTGAATTTCCTTTAATTTTTGTTAGTACTTCTCTTACTTGCCAAGACCATCTTAAATTCTCATAATTCCTCCTCCCCTCTGCCACCAAGCACTGGCTTCTGCTCCCTTACAGTTCAGTGTCACCTGGAGACTGCAGAGGCTCATGTTTGGTTCCACTCTCCAGGTTGCTAGTGGAAAATATGGATAACCTCCGAGTGTGACAGAAGCTCATCATAATGCTGGCATATTCAAAACCAGTTCTCTCTGTGAGAAGGCAACTGCTTTGTCAAGAAGATACACTTGCCATTATCTTTTATCTGCCCCATCAATTTTCTTTGACTCTTTGGTCATCCCTGTAGTGCAGGGATGACAAAGCACAGTGCAGAAATTATTGAGGCGATGTTAATTTGATCCAATAAACTCATTTTAGCACCAAATGTGGGATTACCACTTTCGTGCAGTTTTGCAGAGAAGCCATTTCTGGTTACACCTGCATTTTGGGCTGCCCTCCAAGACGTGGCCCCCGTGTGAGCCATCTCTGGTGAGGAACATCATTCCCAAGGTGCAGCAGTGCTGCCCCTGCCTCGAGCTAGTTTCTGAGAACCCCCTCTTGGGGAGCATGGGGGGCTCTGCATGAGGGGAGCAATGCAGTTCAGTTTATACATCTGTTTTGATAGCTTTTGACGATGGTGTTGAGCGTCTTGCTATCTCATCTACCCTATCACGCAAAGTGTTTGGCACTTCTCATCTAGACCATATTTCTCTAGTTTATCAGAGGGAATGATGTCACATATCTTGACTTCAGAAGGCTTATCACACGTGCAGCTTTCGCTTTATCTACTATGACAGTTAACCCATTAATTGCCAAGATTATTTTTGACAAACTCACGTTCACAAAAACCAAGAAAATACTGAATGTTTCAGCTTTTCCTGCTACACCTTTCCTTTGTGCTGTATTTGTGTTAGTGGCAAATTACTTATTTTTGAAAGCAAGAATAAAGCTTGCTTAAGCTTTGAATAAGCCAGGTAAGGAACAGGTATCTCTTAAGTACCACTGACCAGTGTGTCCCTAGTTACAGCTATATCTTGTCTCAACTTCACTGGTACTTTGAACAGGTCTGTAAACACCCATGGGCTGCACTGCACCCATAGTGTAAAGTAACTGCCATAAAGCCTGCCAGTGCCTGGTGTGTCCTGGGGCTGAGGCTATGGGTATACATGTGTGGCTGTGGGGGTTATTTCCCAACTGAAGCCATTTTGGTCCAGTTACAGTTGTGTAGATTTTGCAGTAGGATCCAGAACTGACCCGCATGTGTACTGGCCCGCATGAACAAATACCAATAACACACCTTGTATTTAACCTTAAGGGGTTTTTTTAAAAGTAAAGAATACTTGATCTCAGATTGTAACACTGTATTATAAGCTTGAAATATATGTGCAATTTAAAAAGTAATGCTGTTGTGCTAATTTAAAAATGTCTGTAGAACATGTTGCTTCTGACTGATGATCACATGCAACCCCATTATTTCTACTCGGATGCCAACATAGTGTCTTCATCACTTATAAATACCACTGTGTGGTCGCAATAGTAGTTATATACATGTGGTATGTACAGAGCTATTTCGCTGAGCCAATGTGTTATAGAGAAGCCGAGGTGATTAATTGGATAATGTATATACTCACGGCAATGTAGCGACAGCACTGCCTGTCATACTGCATCGTCTGATTTCCTTGTGCAGTGACTCATAACGATGCTGGGCTGTGGTCATGGCCAAGAAATGCATGGATGGCTGTCTCACTGTTTATATTAGTGGTTTGGTTCCATCTTAACTATTTGCCAAGCCCATGGAGGTCCAGTTCACACTCCTCTTGTCTCAGTCCAGGGCGATTCTACCTGAAGATTTTGGTTTTGCCTGTGGCAGGAAGGATGGACATGCTGCAGTAGTCAGCCTACAGTGAAAAGCACTGAATGGAGAGCAATGGGGGGACTGTTTTTCTCCCCCTCAGGTAAAATACAATCCTGACCATGTTCATCTACTCTTTGTAATGGATCTCTGTTTTTAGCAAGCTGTAAGCACTAAAACCGATCAGAGTCAGCTCACAGGTTTCAAGGATTCCAAGGATTTAGTGAATTTTCATGATCTGAAATTGCTAACTATATATTCTGTTTCTAGCATCCTTAGGAAAAGGAAGTGGCTAAATTTGGGGTGTGCGTTAGCCTTTCCTATCCTTAACTCCCATTTGTATGCTGAAGCACAATGACTGCTGGAGAGAGTTCCCAGTTGTGGAATGGAGTTCAAGCAGTGCACGTGAAGATTTAACAGTTTTTGATGGGTCGTGTAGTGAAGATGGAGAAACTTCATTTGTCTACAGCCCTAGTACAGGCACCCTCCTTAGCCAAACAAAACCGAATCTGGTTACAATTGCTCATTAGTGTGACTTGTGAGACAAAATCCATTTTATCATCTATCTAGGATTGAAAATTTGCCAGGGGTGATTTTTAGACCACCTCATAAATAGTAGCAGTCACCCTATATACAACAAGCTGTCCTCTCCAGTGCAAGAATAATGTTTGTTTAACATGTGCTACTGTGTAGTAACAAGTTAAAACTTCAGATTTTTTTGTGAGTCTTATCGGAAATATATGAAAAATGCAATGCATATTTTGTGTGCATTTAATGCATGCCAGCAGCTTCTCCTAGTTTTGATACTGATGCCTGGAAAACCTGATAACTGGCCTATGGAAAACACAAACATGGTTAACCTTACTGAATACCTCTGGGAAGTATGAGATACACTCTAGATCCTTGAATTTATAGTATGCTGTTGTACAATAATTAGGAGTTACTTTATGTTGAAAAGATTGAATACTGATAAAGAAACTGGGATTAGTCAAAGAAGAACGTCCAAAGCTATCAGTATTCAAGCTATTATTGCCTCATTACTTTGTGTTAGAGGCAACAAACTATTTGAATGTTATTTTTTCCCCCTGGGCCTTTCCTAGCTTTTATGGTAGGAGAGGAACCACTGGAGACTTGGAAGTTCTGACAATTGCAAAATAGTCTGCAGAGAATGGAGCCATCCCTACTTCTGTAAATATATCTGCTTGTAGTAAATAACTTGTTCTGGTACGAAAGGAGAAGTTGACAGTTCATGTAAAGTTTTGGGAAAAAACATGCCCTGAGACTTTTATAACTGCATACACTTCTCACTAGGGTGACTGAAAGTATAAAGGAGGAGTTCTGCTGTACGCAGGCTTTGACTACAATATGAAGTGGGTAGTGTCTGGTAGTCTTCAGATATATTTGCAGCTTCTTGCTGGATTTCTGTAGCTTTGTAACTGTGTTAACTGATGTATATTCAATCCTGAATAAATTTTGCCTACTTTTAAACATTGCCCAATCCAAGAAACTCCGGAGAAGATAACTTCCTTTCTGTGAGGCCACAAAAAGATTTTGAAGTATTGATTTCTGTTATAGTTGTTAACTATTGGAGTTAATGCACAGATGTGATCTTAAAACAGCTCCAGAAGGCAAACTGTCCTAATCATTAGATTATGATTTTTGGTGTTGCCTTGAGGTCTTGTAGATGAGAAGCAAGAAAAAAGAGGAGTGACGTGAGAAATTCAAGCCTGCTGTTCCACCAGTGATGGACATGGCTGGGGTGACAGGGAATTTGGTGTGAAAAGATGACTGGTAGTCTGCTATGAGTCAATTAGAAGCTCTTTTGGAAAGAGAAAAACATATTGTAAAGCAAAGTCTGTTTTCCAAGTTAATTAATATAATCAAATCTATTATTGGACCTGAGATACCAGGCAAAATTATTAAAACTAGTCTAAGACATTTGCTTCCAAACCAGAAAGATACTAGAAAATTATGACTGAATCTGAGACTCCAACTCTAAAATGAAAGGTTTCAGCTGCATTTAACACTTCTTTTACCTATACATGACTTGCATGTTTCTGCAACAGCAGCACTACTTGACTTGTAATGGAGTGTGTTCAACAGTCTGAGTGGATTTCCATCAATACTACATCCTCTACAACCAGTATGGGAAGCCACTGGAATGTGCTGACACACGCTTGGCTATGAAGTAATTCTACCTAAGAACAGGTTCTTTATTTCCTAATTGTTCATCACTTGTTTCTTGGGTCACATTTATTGTGTGTCATGCAACCAAGAGCACATGTCATTCAGAGACAGGATGAGCCACGTGGGTTCATAGTGGAGCAGAAAAGGACTTTTGGCTTCTGAGGGAGAGAACAACTGCTGATAGAAATTATTTTTAACTGGCTTGTTTTGAAATATCTGTTGTTCCTCAAACAGGCCACTTCAACTGAAGTAAAGCTTCATCTTGTAAGGTCCTACTCAAGGCTGAAAAGATACTGAGTAGACTTTTGGTAATTCAGAAGCTGGTATTAACTAGCAGCTGCCTTTTGTGAATGCTGTGGAAGGGAAAAATATACACTGGCTTCCTTCCCGGCTGCTGAGGATGAAATACAGGTGCTGTGCTGAAACTGCTGATTTATTTCACCATTTGTCCTCAAACTCAGTGATGCGGATATACAAGTGTTAAAACTGGAACAAACATATGCATGCAACTCGTTTGTTTCTATAGAAATAACTTTTCATCCTTTCTTTTCATCATTTCTGCTTGAGTAACAGGCTGCAGAATATTAGTGCAGCAATGGAAATAAACGCTTGTAGTGCTATGCACAGCATGCTCTTACAGCTAAATTCTGTTCCTGCAAATGGCTTGTTACTGCAAATGTTACAGCAGTTCAGGACTCCTATTTGGGGCCAATGGAAAGGGGTTTTGCGTGTATGTGCAGTTTTGGTTTTCAGAGTGGATTTCCTTTCCTGTCTGAAATCCCATCTTGTGCAGAGCTGTGTAAGGCTGCAGTCTTACTGACTGCAACAGGACAGCTTGCGTCTTTCCCACGCATCATGGGAAAGCTCATCATAGTGGTGATTAATACCAAGAAGTAGCATGCTAACATGAAGAGATCAGTACTGAAGCTGTCCTCATGTGACTGTCTTTGGTGGGTACCTGGCTTCAAAGTTATAACCTCTGCAGTCATTACTTGGCCTGTATTTCCTCTGTGTGTGAGTATGTGTTTGGGTGTACACACCGTGATGGACTGCAGAAGGAACTCGAGTTTTACAAGGACAAATTTATCTAGCCCAAAAATACAAACATGGACGTACCTGTTCCAGTTTTAATATATACAGTATTTTTAAAGGAAAATCAAACTGACAGCTAATCTATTGAAACACACACTCTCAGAATTAATTTATACTTTTGGGGCTATTACTCCAGAATACAGAGTAATTGGTGTCTTGATATTCTAATGTGTTAGGTGTGTCTTAAATAAACCTGTGCAAGTAGTTGAATATATTTAGCACTAATGTTCAAATTAGCTAACTTGTGACCTAAGGCTGAGTACTAGAACAATTTGGATTGGACCTTTGGAGGTTGTCCAATCCAGCCCCCCTCAAGACACACACATATAGTTCAGGCTGCTGAGGGCCATGTCCAGTTGAGTTTTGAGTATCTTCAACGATGCAGATTCCAAAACTTCTCTGGGCACCTTTTCCAGTGTTTCTGAAAGTGCTGCTTTCCCCCCCTTTTTTCCCCTCTTTACTATCTGGCTGGCTTTTCCTTTGTTTCCAGTTGTGTTTGTTGCCTCTTGTGCTGTTGCTGGACATCTCCATGAAGGGTCTACACTTGCATTACACACTTGGTGATAGCAACAAGATCTCCCTTGAGCTTTCCTGTTTTTCAGGCTGAACATTCCCAGCTCTCTCAGCCCCTCCTCATACTTTAGGTGCTCCAGCACCTCTGACCATCTTGGTGGCTTCCCCTGGACTCACCCCAGTGTGTCCATGTCTCTTGTGCTGGGGAGCCCCAGCACCAATGCAGTACTCCAGATGTGGGCTCTCAAGGGTCAGATGGGAGGGGTCATTCCTTCGATCACTTTTGCTATTCCAGCCCAGGATGCTGTTGGCCTCCTTTGCCACAAGGGCGCATTGCTGACTCATGTTCAACTTGATGTCCAGCAGCACACCAAGGTCCTTTTCTGTAGACCTGCTTTCTAGCCAGGGAGCCCAACTTCTATTGCCATGACAGGCCCTATATTAAGGAAGAGATTGCCGCTCATTTTAAAAAATGAGTGCTGAGGCTATCCCTAACTAGTAACGTACTGTGTATTAATACTGTGTTCAGTTTTGGTCCCCTCACTTCAAAAAAGACACTGAGGTGCTGGAGCGTGTCCAGAGAAGGGCAACAAAGCTGGTGAAGGGACTGGAGAACATGTCTGATGGGGAATGACTGAGGGAGCTGGGGTTGTTCAGTCTGGTGAAGAGGAGGCTCAGAGGGGACCTCATTGCTCTCAACAACCACCTAAAAGGAGGTTGTAGTGAGGTGGGGGTTGGTCTCTTCTGCTGTGCCCATACTGAAAGGATGAGAAGAAACGGCCTTAAATTGCAGCAGGGAAGATTCAGATTGGACATTAGGAAGAATTTTTTCACTGTAAGAGTGATTAAGTATTGGAATAGGTTGCCCAGGGAGGTGGTGGAGTCACCATCCCTGGAGGTGTTCAAGATGTGTCTGGATGTGGCGCTGGGTGATGTGGTTTAGTGGTATTGTAGGTAGATGGTTGGACTGGATGATCCTCAAGGTCTCTTCCAACCTTGATGATTCTATGATGCTATTCTAATACATTGCTGTTTTAATTACAAACAATGCTGTCAACATATAAGTAGGTGCAAACTTTCCTCAGTAACAACAGCATCTGCTAAAGGAGGTCAACTTTTCTAAATACTGATCCCTTAAGCTGAAATTTTTCAAATGGCTGTTCCCTCCTTCTCTCCCATGCTTGTTCGTTCACTTGTTTCAGCTCTTTAGTGTCAGTTCTGTGCCTGACATGATCAAAGGAATGCTTGGAAGTTATTGTCCTCTCTTGGGAAGACCTGGTTCCCCTTTGTTTGAAATGGGAATTTGAACTGGGGAAAGACCTCTGTGGTGGCATTGCATTCAAGCCTTTTGTTTTCCTTATGAAGAATTCCTAAAAGTTTGCCAAATTGTGAGTCTCTCAAAGCAGCAGTTTACAAGTGCCCCAAATAAATTTACTGTGTTCCTTGAGCAAAAGGTTCTCAAGAAAGCTGGAATCTAAACATTTTCACACAATCTCTTTGGCCAAATATTGCAAATGCTAACCTAGAGAGTAATTGAGCCTTCTCTGGCATAAAGCTGAAAGAGTGTCCTCTGCAGTTTGTGGTGTTTGTGGCCTAATATGATGCTGAAATACAGGCAGAAAGTAATTCTCTTCCTGTCCTCCATCCTGTCCAGCCACTGTATGCAGATAAGGAGGAACATCTTGAAAATATGAACCGGGAAGCAGTCTAGGTGTCAAAAAGTCTCAAATTTTGCAGGACTCTGAAGTCGGTCTTGAAGGATGGCATCCATTTGTTAGGACAAAAGTGTGTTCACTTTAGCTGTGGAGCCATTACCCTGGTGGATACAGGGCCTCAATGCAGAGTTGAAAGATCCTAATGTTGACAGCCTTGAATGTAACTTTTGATAGGTTGTTTTGAATGATGTAGGCTTTTAGAGCCAAGCACTCAGAAACCGGGAAAGCCCAGCTTGAAGATTGTCAGTACAACTAATTTGATTCCTTATGTTCACATTTAGAATTGGATTCTACTGGATCTACTGGATCACAGAGATCGTGGGTGGTGCTGTACATATCATTGGAGATGAGCTTGTCACAAGTGGCCCTGATCCATGTGTTCATTCACTGATGTCCAGGTTGTTACTTCACGATCTTAGTCAGCAAAGTGCCTGAGGCTTGCAGCAGTGACCGAAGTCAGAAGAAGCACTTCTGAATGTACCAGGTACAAAAGAGTGTGCTTCAGGTGTGACTTATGTTTTAAATTCAAACAATTATCTTACATGTGTGGATTCCTGAATGAAAGGTCTTGTCTCAAGGGAATGGACTTTCTTGGTTTACATTGTTTGTAAAATAATTGGTTTAAGTTGAAATTCACTTTTTTGCTTCAATGTAAATATGTTCCTAACCAGGACACCTCTCAAGACCAGTATATACCCTCGATGAACTATATGAGCCCAAGAGGCTGTGTGTGTGCTGGAATCTCTCCCATCTCTTCCTTAACATCTTCAACACATTTAACAAGCCCATGAAATGGATTATAAACTTGCAGTTTTAATTCACATTAGATCTAGGCCTGTCACGCTGAGTATGTACACATGCAACTTTACTTAACCTGGGAAGGAAGAACTGATGTTCCTATGAAAGGATGTATCTTTCACAGTGGATAGCACATTTGTAAGTGCTGTGAAGATATTTTAATTCTTAGAAAAAGAAAAATTAATCCTCCAGACACAGAGATCTGGAGGTGTCCTGCTTGGTGCTGCTTCTTGATTCTCTTTCTTATTAATTTAAATGAGGTCATGGCATGTATAGCTTTTGCGATGGGAAATTTTCAGCTTCCTGCTTGCTGTAACACTTCATGCAAGGTTCTGGCTGAAGCTTTCACATTTCACTTTCTGCAAAGACTTTAGGTCTAGAGTTTCAAGTAAACAACATACTTTAAGAAGACTTATGTTTTGCTACCACGTAACTGGTCTGTACAGATTACTCATTCTGTGGCTTTTTAATGAAATTTGTAGTTAAGTATATCTGAGGCAAACACATAGCTAACATCCTGATCTGTAACAACAGTGTTACTTTATTCCTTCAGTAGGATGTTTCCGTCATACAAAAAAGAAGGGTTGGATGGATAGTTTTACTTACAAAATGCTGCTGTCACTGTATTGTTTTGTTTGATGCCTGGTACACTATGGTCAATGATAGCAGCTGGAGACCCAAGCCTTTCCTTTCCCCCCCTTTTTTTTTTTTCGTTCTATCTTGATACTTTTTCACACCGTTTCTCAAAACTTTTTTTTTCCAGCTATATTGGTAAATGCCATTTTTCTTAGAGGCTCTTCTCCCAGAAAAAGGAAGCTTAGAATGACAGAGAGGACCTGTGACATTTGGGGAAGTTCATCTAATGAAGTGTCAAAATTTAGAGGATATTTCTCTACTGAGCAGTGGCGGGAAGAATTTGTTTTTCTTTTCTCAAAGTGAAAGATTGGCATTTTTGAGTTGTTGGGGATTGTCTTATTATTCTTTTGAATTTGCCTTCAGGATTTGTTGTCTTCTGTCCTGCACTCTTTTAGTTTCTAAGCTTTGTAGTTTCTAGAAGAGTGTTCTAGCACCAGAGTTTGGGATCTGAGATCCATCACTCTATAAAATACTGTGAACAAATTTAAAATCCGGTATTTTGGGTTATCTCTGATGTAGTTAAATAATCTGTGATGTAGTTACAACTGTGATGCAGTTATTAGTTATGAACTTGCAACCCTTGTAAACCAACATTTTATTTACTTTAAACTTCTTTCCTCCTGTTCCTCTGTTTTACAGGAAGGATGAAAGACCGGCTAAACGAGCTGCGTGAATTTGCCAGGTTACACAACCAACAGTTTTCTGATGGTGAGGATGATGAAAATTCACCCCACAATGTTCTCCTTTATGAGACTGATTATGCCTTGGAAATTCTTCATAAAGACATACAGAACCTCCGGACAGAAAATGACCAGCTAAAAGAGGATGTCAGGCGGCTCCGAAAGCAAAACAACCGTTTCCTTACTTCCATGCGCCGTATTAGTAGCATCAAACGAGATACTAATTGTATTGCCAGAGACATCAAGGCCCGCGGAGAAAGCATCCACAGGAAACTCCACATAATGAGAGATTTCAGCGAAGATGCAATAACAAAATACGGGGCTATGTCTGTCGTTGCCAGGGTAGCGAAGAACCACTATGTTGACCTCATGCACGCATTTCAGGAAGCTATGTTTGAATACAATGCAGCAGAGATGAACCAACGGGAGAACTGCAAGATTCGAATCCAGCGGCAGCTAGAGATCATGGGCAAAGATGTTTCTGGCAACCAGATTGAGGAGATGATTGAGCAAGGCAGGTGGGATGTCTTCTCTGAGAATCTCTTGTCAGATGTTAAGGGGGCTCGCTCAGCCTTGAATGAGATAGAGACACGCCATAAGGAGCTGGTGAAGTTAGAAGGTCGCATTAAGGAAATTCATGAGCTTTTTCTGCAGGTGGCCCTGCTAGTGGAGGAACAAGCAGACACCTTTGATGTCATTGAGATAAATATGCAAAATGTTGAGGACTATGTAGGAGAAGCTAAAGACCAAGTGAAAAAAGCCTTGGAATACAGAAGAAAACACCCCCTCAGAACAATCCTCTGCTGCTGCTTATCCTGTTGCAGTAGATGACTATCCCAGTGAAGCTATCATGGATTGACTCGGATGTCTACAAAATCAGGCATTCTTTCCAGTGACTTTTCTGTAATGACAACCCCCTAGAAATAAGGGGAGGGGACTATTTTGCTGTTGTTTTTTTTTCATTGTCTTTTTCCTAAATGTGCTGAAGACTATTTTATTTAGAAGCTCCTGGAAAAGTTGACAAAAGTATTTTTAATCTATTTTTAATTTAAATGTACTCTGTTGCTGTAGCCAGAGGTGCAAGAAGGTCTCTGCAGTGATACTCATTTCAGATAGGCAAGAAAGAGGAATGAATGATGGGCTGGTAACTCAGCCTAGGGGAGATGAGAAATTTCAAGAAGTCACTCGGTTCTGATTTGTCAAAGTGAGTCTGCAGGCGGTGCAGATTTACCGCCTGGCGTGACACAATACACCACAGAATCAGGAGGTTTCAGTTTTAACGGGCTTGGAACCTGCTTGGTGCAAATACTTGAACAGGTTTTTGTCCTGTTTGTTTGACAAAATACTGAGCCTGTTAGCAGAAGCAGGACACAGAATTAGTTTATTTTTAAACTTGATTTCCACTTGTCATGAATCTTAACAAAAGTAACTGCACCTTAAATGATAATGCACAACGTTTTGCTCTGTTTGTGTGCAAGTGACTGCTTTTCCCCATATTGAGTACCCTCAACTCTGTCAAGATGGGTAAAAGCACTGCATTTCACTTTCATCTCACTGACCTTTAACTTGAGCCACTGTCTGTACTCTCAATTTCAAAACTTCCATGCTTTTATGCTTCTGATACATTTTTCTGCCAATTAACACTTCAGCCAGAGAGGTGCATGCAGTGGCCTTCTGCAGAAGCACCTGTAAAAGACAGTGGCTGGGGGGTTGAGAAATGATTTTAGGGTCTCTGTGCTGGCACATACACACAAGCAGTTTTAGTAGAAAGATTATCCTTTCAATAGATTTTTTTTTTTATAAGCATTGTTTGAGTATGGATTTTTTTAATATCTATTTTAAATAACATGAAGGATTACATTTATTAACATGCATTTTTACTAGTGTACAAAAACTACAACTTTTCTGCCATTATTAGGAAATAGCCACTTGGGAAAGAAAATAGATGTATTTCTTCAGTACACATGAAGAAGAAAAAACCCAACATTTTAATATCATTTCAGTGCTTTTTTCAAGCTTAAAAATAATCGCTCCTTTTGTGTAAGGGGAGTCTGTTCGCAGTAGGTTTGGAATACGAGGATGGAATAGAAAATTTGCAGCCCCGGAAAACACTGAGCGTTGTCAGTGAAAGATGTATTCATAAGGTCTGGTCAGTGAGTGTAGATCCTGCTACTGGAGGTTTTACAACTATAATATTTTTAGGTGGCTTCCTGATACACTGTGATCTATTGCTATCCTTTGAATTAATGCAGGACATTTTTTCAGAAGTTAGTGACTTTTTTTAAAAAAGATGGTCCTATTTGTACCTATTTTAATAAATATATTTAAACATTTCAAATATTTTATATTTGGGAGTTTTCCTAGGGAGATGTGCATGGCCATCTTCCTGCAACAACCACAATGAAACTTTTCCCTTCTGATCTTCCATACACTAATTTTATATTTAAAAAAAACACCCAAACATTTCTTACTATTATACTGATGCAAAAAAACAGCAAAATAAATTCAACTTCTAAGCTTTCATATCCTAGTGGGAAATACTTCTTAGCCAAACAGTCTTTTTTACACAAATAGAAGCTAAATGGGTAACTCTTCCCAGAAATGTGGTCTCTTTCACTGAAGCACCTGTCTGTGGTAACATGGAAGAGTGAGGAACACCGATCTTCTAAGCTAGAAGATATTTTGATATTCAGTGATGGTATAAGTCTTATGCTTGCCTGAGGACCTCTCCAGAATAACCCAATGTTCAAACTTGAAGTGGGAGAAAGGAGGGTGTTGAGCTGGCACCATGAGTACTGCTTTGGTGCTACTCAAGAAGACGTTGTTTAGTCTGTAGGTACTGCCATTCAAGTCAGTGGAACCGCACATTTGTAAATACCCTGAACCTCTAAGGGTCAGCATGTGGGCATAAATCACTGAAGAATAAAATATGTATTTCATTTCATCTGCACATTCTTAGCTCTCACCAATGCCGTCGATAAAAATTTACATATTTTTGTTGGTTTCTTTTTTGCATAAATGGAATAAAAGATTTAATAAGAAAACCTGAAAGCTCAGTGTTGAACATTGAATCAGCAGCTCTGAATAATTTCTTGCATTGTCAAAGTTCAGTTTAAAAGCTGCAGGATTAAAGCCTGAGTTGGCATTAAACAATGCCTAAAAAAAGTCCTCCTAATATTTGTTGCCACAATAAATCAAATCTGTTGCATATTGAGATCGACTTCCCATTATTTTTCCTATAAAAACCATGAAAAATTAGTTTTGTACTTTCTAACATCATTCTCTACTGCAAGAAAAAATACAAATTTACTCTGGCAGTTCTGAGAGATTTTGATGATTTCATTAGTAGAAATGCAAAGCTTATATTCAGATCTTTAGTCTGATTTGATGCACGAGGAAAGAGCAAAAGCATGAAGAAAAAGGTAATTGAAGACCTTGTCTCTTGACTTAAGGCTGTTGCTGCAGGGAAGAAACTGAGAAAAATTGGAACACCAGCTTGGGACCCTTTAAAACTGTTTTTAAGTTGTGAGTTAGAGGAACTTAAAAATTTCTTCCAGTAACTGAGGAAATCATTCTCTCCCTTGCAAACGTGTTCATTGCTTAATGCTGTGGGGTTTTTTATCCTTCAGTTGTGTAAGAACTCAAATTTTGCCAGCCCATGAACTTGCTTAGACACAGTCAAACAGACTTTGAAAAAAACTGATCACACGATGGTTGCAAAGACTCATTGCCACACAGGATGAGTGGAGGAAGATGATAAAAGTAGCTCGATAATACGCTAGCATAGTAACAACAGGATGGACATCTTCATGCTTGCCAAGGACAGCTGCTTTTTCATTCTGAAAGTCAACAGATGGAGATGCACGTAGCACATTCTATAGGTTGGGTTTTTTATTCCTTTCCCTGATGTGGCAAACCCTGTAGCTGGGTTTGGGGGGAAGTAGTTAAAATGTGAGAGGGGCTGCTTTAGATTTTAGCATTTCTGGTACTTTGGTTTTGTTTCCTAATGAAAGCAGCAGAAGCTTCACTAAAAAGACCCCTATGAATCTCAGCCTCCTGAGGAGGAGAAAGGAGAACTGGCAATCAGGCACACTTTGCTCCTTCTTAAAATGTAAAAAAAAATCCCCTATTACACAATATAATGTTTTGTATAGAATGCTGAACATCCTGAATATGTGTATGAGTCTCCATTACAGTTTAGGGGATTTATTTTTTTAAACATGGATTTCATTTTAGAGAAATAGCAGTCGAACCCTTGCTACCTCAATGCGCAGGACTCACACTCAGACTGTGGACGCACTTGAGTGGGCATTTTTCTGGCACATATTTTGGGAGAAACTTCTAGAAAGTGTAGCTCTTAGTTTAACACCCAGATACTTTTTTTTTTTTTTTTTTAGAGAGAAAACCTGAGGCTGTACTGAGTAGCTGAGCTAAATTGCTGCTTTTCTAATCTAAGGAGGCCAACCTACATTAAGGATGTTTTGAATGCACAGCTCAAGTTGCATTTTATGATTTCTTGAAAACAAAACGAGTTCTTTAGATTTTTGAACCACGGTAGATATTTGGAATTGATTTGAAAAAGGAAAGAGCTACACATAGTTGTGTTTCTATCTCTAGAAAAATATCACCATATGATGAAGTCCGGAAACAGTGTCATTTCATAGATACTGTATGTGGTGATGTTTTCAAAGCAATGTAGTTTTCACATGGAGCCATGGTATTTGTTTCTCTAATATGTGAGAAGGCAGTAGCAGATCTATCTTATTCCACGTTCTTCGTCATAGCTGGGCTGAAGCCAGTAACAGCCAGCGTTAGCCCCACTGCCTCACCTTACCTTACAGTGCATACGCTATTAGGGCACGAATCTTGACAGGAAGAAGTAACATTTTACTGTGTTTCTCAGAAATAATGCTAGACGTGAATAGAGAATGAGATAACCCACTCAATGTCCTTGCTGAGAGGCACAGCCCTGCTGAACGGGGAGCCATGCCAGCCATGCCATGGTGCCCATTTCGGCCCGTTCCAGCCGAAAAGTTGTTCTTTCATTAATGGGCTCCAGCGGGGGGAAAAAAAATAAGGAAAAAAGCAGGTGTGCGTTTCACATCCGTTCTGCACGTTTGTAAAATGTGAATAATTGACTTTTATTGTACGCGGGAAGTATTTTCCTCCACCAGCACACCCAGTGTACCGGGGTCTCTCAGCACTAGCGGCTGAAGGGATCAGGCACCGCCGCCAGCCCAGACCTGTGACAGAGGCACAGCCCGGGCTCTCACAGCCGGGCCGGGGCCGCGCTCCCGTTCCGCCCCGGCAGAGCCAGGCGGGCCCTGGGTGCCCCCCGCCCCTGCCGCACCGAGCGCTCCCTCCCGGCCCGGGCAGGGGCAGGCCCATGGCGGCAAGGCGGGGTGGGACCGAGCCCTCTCCTTCACCGTCCTGATGCGAGGGAGAAGGGGGGGATCTCAGCGCAGGCAGCCA
>VZRW01008622.1:0-17338 GCA_013398125.1 Aegotheles bennettii | reverse complement strand
CGCGGGCTGCCCGCCCTGTGGAGGCGCCGCGGGGCGGGGGCAGCGGGGCCGTGGCGCAGGGTAACGCTCTCGGCCCCGGGCGGTGCCGCGGGTGCTATAAAGCACGATTTCGGTATCTTTGTGTGGATTTTGTTGTTCTGTTTTTGTTTCCCCAGCTCCAGGCACTTGGCACACTTGGGAGGCTGCGTGACAGCCTGTGGCGGGGCGGTCACAAGGGGGCGGTGAGGGTGCGGGGAGGCCCGCGGGTGTCCCTGGCCGAGCCCGGAGCCGGGGAAGGCACAGCCCGCTCCGGGGGCAGCGGCCCCTGCTGCTGGCCGAGCCCTGCACCGTGAGTGGAATGAGGGAGCGGGACTTCCAGCCTCACCCCCTGACTTTGGTGTGTCCCGCAGGACAGAGGCGGCAGCTGAACACCTGGCAGTGCTTCATTTGCTATGGCACGGCTCTGCTGCTTGGGTTTGTTGCTGTTTTTTTCCGACAGGGCGGGAATCCTCGTGTTCCAGTGCATTGAAAGTGTGGGAAGTACAAATCGAGCGCAGACCGACACACTTTAAAATATTAGTGTTTGCCAGAGAACCCCAGTTGAATTCCAATACAGGTGAATACAGTTGTTGTCAGCCACCCTGTTCCTGATAATCTGAGCTGAAAAATGATTCTAAGCTTCTAGTCCAAATATATCATGTGATGATACAGACTAAATAGAGGGTAAACTCTCAAGAGAGAGGTAACGACTCACAGGCCTTCAGTGCAATGTGAAATAGAAGATAAAATATCCTGTCCGAAATATTTCACCACATACTATGTGAGATGACCTGCCATCACAAGCACGGTATAAACACAGAAATACGATGGTCAAGAGGGAGTTAAGGAGAGAATGTGGTTGGTGGCGAGTTCCTAGGAAATGCAAGCGCATATATTGCTTTTTTGTGACTGCTCCCACAGTTAAATTGTAAATACAAAACATACCACACTTTGTAGAACTGTTCACTAAAAAGCAGTGCTGCCAGATTCAAATTTTTTATTAAGTAAACATTTGTTCCTACTCTTCATCAAGGTACAAATTGGCAAAAATGAGTGAGTGTTTGAATGTACATTTTACCTGTAATTGTTGTAATGGAGAAATGCTGCCCTTGGTAACCCACATCTTTGCATACAAATTGTGTAATCCTGCTTATGTGCTTATTTATGAGCATGTTTGTACATACAATAAATGCTCATGTAGATTTTGTGGATGTACTGCAGATCTTGATGAAAAGTTGGTCCTAGGTATGTGAGACATTCAGAACCCTCCCGGATGTGATCCTGTGCCACTTGCTCTAGGTCAGCCTGCTTTAACAGGGGGGTTGGACTGGATGATCTCCAGAGGCCCCTTCCAACCTCTTCCGTTCTGTGTCAGTTACAGGATGGATTAGTGGCAGCTATTCAGCATTGTGAGAAAGAAATAAAAAAAGTAAAAATCATCACATTTTTTACAAGAACAGTAATCAAAAAAAAAAAAAGGCAGTTTTTATGATAAAACAATGTAGAAAACTAGAGCTCTTGGTTAGAAATGCTTCCTTTACAGGTACAGCCCTTTCCTTAAGAGATTTCTTTTACAGAGAACTCACCTCAGTGCTTTGGTGAAACTGTGTTCCCTGCTTTTTATAATATCTTGTTAGAGCACATGCTGGTCTAGAACGGAACAGAAGATTTTTGAACCCTTTCTGCTCTCAAGAAAGGTCCAGAAAACTTACTGGCAACAAGTATGTCCCAACCCCTTCCTACAGTTCTCCATAAAGAAAAGGATAATTTGCTGGGGTTATTGGTTTCTGTTTTAGGTGAAGTGGCAGGGTGGTGTAATGTGTTTCAGCTCTGGAGTTGATTGTGAGTTTGATTTAAGATTTTTATCAAGCGAGTGTTTTTCTTTGTTTATTTTTTTTACAGCTTTCTTGTTAAACTCTTGTGAATTATTGGTGATTGCCTTTGCAACTTGATATTCTTGCATGCACTCATTATACTCTGGCCTTCAGTTCAAACAGTATTGCTTTATAGTGGACTCCACTCTGTGGATGAGCTGTTTTTCTAAAAAGGTCATTATCTGTAGGATCCATGCCTCATTTGTTGAAGAAATTGGAAAGAGTATAGTGACTAATGCTAGAAACTGGAATTAAAAAAAAAAAGATCTTAGTGTGCAGACAGTTGAATGCTACCCTGCTGAACCGGGAGTGTTTCTTTTGCCACTTCACGTTTCCTGTCTGATGAGGAGACAGTCAGTTAAAATAGATTTTTCATAAGCAATCACTTGTTTTCGTGTTTCTTATTTTGTGGTATCCATCGTGAGAACATCAGTCTGATCTGTAGAAATGAAGAGCTTTCACAAACACAGCTGAAATCAATGTATCACCTGTATTATAAGCAGTCTGAAAAAATTAATATTACATGTGTCTGAGCAGTAAGTTACTGGAGATACTTGATTAATATTCCCATACCTCAGTTTCCCATTGTGTAAAATAGAGATAATAATAGAAATACATCATCTGCAAAATGGGCTGCTATTGAGTAAGTTCATTCTTGTTTGTGAAGAATTCAGATCGAAACTTAGTAATCAGTCATGTTAGACAAGCCCATGAGTAGCATATCAATGAATCTGAAAAAACACATGAAATAAGTAAGGTATGGAGCCACACATCGAGCTGTGAAAATCCTGGAAAATATTGAGCAACTGTCTGGTTACCCAGCAAGCACTGCACAGTGTGTGCTGGACAAGGTGGGAGCCTTATAGGAAAACAGGAAGCCATGGTTTAACTCAAAATTGTGTCTCGCTTCATAAACAGAAGGGGATCAAATAAAAAACAAGGCAACCTATCAGTGAAGTATTATTTAGGTGAGACTTCAGTATAGTTCAAATCCTTTTTAAAAACTTTCAGCACCTTTTTTTTCCCAGTTACATTTTAGAGTATGATGGGAACATATAATTTGTTACTTCAGGTAAACCATTTTTCCATCATTCCCAGTGACCAGTCTCTCATATCAGGAAAAAGGTGTAAAAAGACTGTAAAGTTCCTGGTCTGTTGTATAATGCGCTGTATGTAGGATGATAAATAATCCTGAGTCTTACTGCAGACTAATTGGAAGTCTGTAAAGTAGGAAGACCAGTCTCTTATGTTAGCAGGAGTAGCTGCATGTAAAGTACTTAATGATTCTTCAGTTGTTCTTGTTTTGGACTCTGTGTGGTGAAAAATGAGGGGTAAACTCTATTTGCTGGATTCTTGTCATTCTCAGGATGCTTGTTTAATGATTCCCACGGTATAGTAGAGACAGTTGTGTCAATGTTTGTACATGTGTCTTTTTACAGGTTAATTTTCAACAGCTGCTGGGCTGCTCATCTGCTGACTGTGTCTGATTTTACCTGCAGTTTCTTACAATCTCTTCTGTTGGACTGGATAGCTGCAGCAACCAAGTGTCATTAGCAATGTTAGCTATTTCTGCCTCCTTCTCCAGGACATTACAACACACTCTCCCAAGCAGATCCTTGCAACATTTTATTGCTTGACTATTTTTCTTAGTTTTGATGTGGAAAAAGAAGAGATTTTTCTGCCGGGTTAGTTCAATCCAAGCAGCAAGCTCTGGGGAATTGCACCGTGGTAGTACGGGGAGCTGGTCTGACTTAACTGTGTCATTGATAGAATGGAACAAGGGTCTGTGTATCACTGTGGTGCAAAGCCCTGCAATTCACTTAACATGCTGATGGAGGTAGGTTTACTCTTATGACTGACAGATGAGCCCTGCAAGTCTTGCCATGGTTGCTTGAAGCATCATCACCCCCAGCATTACCCTGACTGTTGCTCTTACCCAGGTAGGGTGGCCTAGCGTAGCCAGCAGAAGAGACCAGGTGCCCATACTCCAGCTGCTCCTGTTAGTGTCTGACATTTTAACTCAAAGCCATCTGCACTGGCAGAGCAAAGGGCAGTGGCTTTGCACTGGAGCAAAGGTCTGTGGGCACACATTTAAAGAAGGGCTTGCCAGTTCTCATCAGGAGGAATATTTGCAGGTGGTAACACTTTATATTAGCACAGCATTATTACCAGATGATATTTCTGAATGTGTTAAAAGACTTGTCTGTGCACTAGATCACCTCCAATTGGGGAATGTTTTCCTGGCTTTGGGAACTTTTTCCTGGCTTTGCTATGGTGGCAGTAGGCTCTGGAAGAAGCACAGAGCCCACAGCTCATAATTTACACTACAGCAGCAAGGTTCACCAGGGCATGTCCTAAATGAGGGGCCCTGAGTGCCCTAAAATGAAGGCAGCATAATGCAGAATGTTACAGCTAAGATCTCTGGGATCCGAGGGGATGGACTTTAGACTAACGTGCATTTTTCTGGGATTTTTTTTGTTACGTTAAACTTGTCTGAATAAATTGATTCTTTCTTCCTGACAGGAAGGGGATTTTCTTTGAAGCACATAGAAAATGTGCACACTCTCCTGGAGATGGTCTTCTTAAATGTGTGGTTACAAAAATGCTTTCCTTTCTCTAATGATTTTAGAAGAATGCACTTTCCAGATTCCTTCATTTTCCTTGATTGTTGCTTCTCCTTCACCATCTGCTCAAGTGTGACCTTCTTTCTGGGTTGGAAGTGCTACAGGATGTTTCCTTCAGACCTCATTTGCCTCATTTTTACTTGTTTGCCAAAGTGGTACATGCAATTCCTGGCAAGAGATCTCTCCCTGACCATGTGACTTGGTGGATTTGTGACACCTGTCTCTTGCTATTTCATCATATTTTCATATGAGTCTGGAATCGCTGGTGGGAATTATTGACTGAATTAATGAGTTCTGTTTTGCAGCTAATCCATGTTTAATGACTGACGTGCATATGTATTTTAGTTTCACTTGTCCTGTCTTATATCTCTCTTGCTATTTTCTGTCACGCTCTCATCTTTTGCTTTTTATGTGCATACCAAGAAACAGACCCAGCCGGTCTAGCAGTTAGCTGCTGCTGAAACAGGCAGAGACACTGTCTTTCCCCTGCCCAGGCTGTACTGCACATTCCCACCACTTCTCTCTTGCATCCTCAGTCTTTAGTTGTTGAGTAATGTGCAACAAACCAACCAATGAATTTCATGGTACTTGGATCTAAAATTAATCTCAGAGATTATCTCATTATAATAATTTTTCTGTGAAGAAATGAGGAATTGAAGACAACTTCTTGCATATTTTGGGCTCCCTAACGTGGAAGATACAGATCCACTGACTGGTTTTATTCATCACAGAATGGCAGAGTCTGGAAGGCCCCTTTGGAGATCGTCTAGTCCACCTCCCAGCTCAGAGAAGGGTCAGCTTGAGCAGTTGAGTTTTGAGTATCTCCAAGGATGAAGACTCCACAACCTCTCTGGGCAACCTGTGTCAGTGTTTGACCACCCTCACAGTAAAAAGTTTTTTCTAATGTCTTAAACGCAAGAAAACACTTATTTTTAAGACACTTTCTTATAATTAAGCTTGTCTCACATTTACAGATCTGTCTGCTTGTATGTTCTCTCTGTGCTTAGATTTTTGTTCCTAAGCTTTCCAAGGTAAAATGAACTACAAATGACACAACACATATGAGGACACCCACTGGATACATGGGTTTGCTGCTGTGTGCATTTTACCAAGAGCTCTGTTGAGAGAAGAACAAAATCCCTTCAAAGATTTAAGAAGGTGCTTCATTTTAGGTATTGAAAGTAATTCTTTGAACAACTTCTTGTCCAAATAAAGACCAGGGGAGTGCAATATTTTGTTTACAAATATGTACAGTTTCCTGTTAGAAATGAGCACCTGTGTCTGGCCTTAGCTTATTGAAAGGCAGAGTCTTGTTAGACCATTACTCATTGGAAGACTGTTCTGGTGTCACTATAAAAGTTCATGATCTGCAGGTTAGACTACTGCAATTTGATCCAAGTTTTCCTTTAGAATGGTCTGGGAGGGGTAGTGTTAACAAATTACATCTGTCTATTGTGTTGAGTTAAGGTAATGCAACTGATAGCACTCACTTAATCTGGTGCTATTGTCTGGCAACCCAATAACTACAGGCAAAAATTGTTATTCATGTGTTTACATAGGTGTTAGTAGTTTCCTTCCTGAACAATCTTTGCTTACTGTAGTTTCAATTTTTATGTAGCTGGCTTAATAGCCATGATTTTCACAATCTGTATTTTGATAGCACTATGACAGTGCAGGTTATATCTGTGCCAGTTAACAAATCCTATAGTGTTCTGTTACTGAAAACAGACTGAGACATGCCCAACCTGTTGTACTGCATTCATTCGGGTGACCTGCCCCAAAAGTTATTTGACACATCAGTAAAGAAGAAATACTGAAAGCAACTGGATCCAGTTTTTGTGATGTCTCTGCCTGCCCAGCCCCTCTGAACAAAATATTTTTCTACAAAAAAGAATTATCAGGTAGGATAAGAATTCTGTGGTATGAATACATGAGTCAAATTTCTTTAAGAGGAGAAAGCAATTAGTGCCTCCCAATAGACAGTATAGAGAGACATTGTGGATGAGAGAAGGTTTCTCCTCTATGAAATTCTTATGGAGAGAGCTCAGCCATCAACACAAGAGAAAGGACCTGTATGACAAAGAAGATGGGGTGACTGTATCCAGCTGAAATATTAACAAACTGGAGAGTGTTATGAAATATGAGAAGAATGGGGTGGGATTGGGCATCTCAGAACCATCATTAAAATGCTCTGAAAACAAAGATTGTTGTGGTTAGAGACACTTCTTTTCCTATGGCTGTTTCTGTTGCTTTCCTTGGAAAGTGGTCTCAGAGAGGTTTAAGTAGAGTTTCAGAATGATCCAGTTATAGACTGGGCTCTGCAGGGAATGTCAGGAGATCTTAAGGTGTGTGGGGGTACTCACAGCCCTCAAAAGGAGCCTCTATGGGTCCTTCAGAGCCAGAGTTAGAGGCAATACTTCATATTTACGTGTCTCCATGACCAGGAATGGGCCTAGGTGGTAATGTTAACTATCTCAGAATGTTTTATTTTTTTTAATAAAAGCTATTATACCAAGGTAATCTTAACTGTCAAACTGGGATGTGTGTGCTTTACATAGTACATTGTTTCCTTTTATGTACTGTTTGTCATTAACAGTCTTGGCATGATTGCTTCCCAGGTAGTAAATACATTCTGGTGTGATTAAAGCAATTCTACTTCCTTCACAGGCAAAATCTCAGAGATGGTATCTCTGGAGGGAGTCATTGGAACTGACAGAGAAGTTAGCAGCAGCTGTTTGTCTGTTAACCAGTATGTCAGGTACCATCTTTCTGAATTACATCTCTGACCACCTCTATTAACACAGTGACCTGCTTTGGTCATTACTTTGGCAATTGTAAAAATTGAGTTATAAAAAATGACTGTTTTCATCTTACTTTTTAGCTCATTGTGTATGTTCAGTTGAAAAAAGGAGTCACAGAAAGCAATTTGAAGGCTGGTGTTTCAACTATGTGAAAAATCCATGTAAAACATTATAACTTAGTTAATTCTTAACAAGGTAACTGACTTCCCTTAGCAAGTATCCATATGGGATGCACTTCTGAGCACATACCTAATTAGCTGTGCTGTTGCAGCCAATGTTTATGGACATAAATTCATGGATCCTGATCCTGTTGCTGCCACTGTGTAAGCTGATTATTTATCACTGAAGTTTTGGACAGGCACAGAAGCCTACTTGTGTAATTAAAGTGTGGCATCTGCACAGTAGTTATACACTTAAAATTACTGTGCCTTGGCATCACCTCCCTCAATTGATCTTCAAACCAGCACAAAATTAAATTGAAAATGCAAGTGGTTCAGGCAAAAATTCCATTAAAGCCTATAAAGAATATAGGATGTTGCGGGGTTTCTAGTGCAAGGGCAGGAATACAGTATTTTTCCTCTGACAAGAATGTTGTAAGAGGCATCTTAATCTTACATGATGGGAAGGGACATAAACCTATATGGATAAAATGAAATTATGCATAAGCAATTAGCCTCTGCAGAAGAAGAGACACATGTTGCAAACTCTTTGGAAAGCCCTTCTTCCATGCCACCAAATCATTTAAATCATGGAGTATTTTTTTGGGGGTATTAGAGTTGCGAAAACTAGCCCAGCTGTAACTTTAGGTAAAGGCTAGATTAAATACAACTATTAAGTCTTGATTGTTTGGAAACTAAAGCACCAGTTTGCATTACCAAGGTTGAACTGGATGCTTTCTTTTGGAAAAACACTTGCATCCGTTTTTCTGCATTTTACAAAAAAATGTGTAATGTTTCAGGTGACTCCTGCATTCTATATTTGAGCCTTTATTTGAAAAAAAGATTCAGGAATAACATTGTAGTACAAATATTAGAGAAATACCTTGTTTATCTCCTGGACAGATATTGTTAAATGTATTTGAAAGAGAATCATCCAAAGATTAATTTTACTAGTAACAGAAAAGCGTCCTAGAAGGGGTGCATCTCATCAAGAATAGTCATACTGCCTAAGCAGATGCTATTTAGTGAGATAACTGACCTTAAATCTAGTCATAGCAGAGACTTGTATTCCTCAGTTATTCAGATGGACTGTAGGTTTAATTTGACAACTTGTTTTATTTATGGTAAACTCCTTTAGGAGTTGGTTCCACGTTGGTTCCTTCTCATATGTTCTGCTAAGTGACGGTGTCCATTTTATAAGTGGCTATTGCAAATCAAAATGAGCCTGGAAAAGAGCCTGGTCTGTACCGAGTCTCCTAGCCAGGGCTGGCTATGGCAGCATTGTGCTGCTGCAGGAGAGGATTTTTTTGTGTGATGGAAGAGCAGAAGAGCACTTCTGCCAGAGCGTGGTGTAGTGCAGCCGGGACCCTTCCTGGGGCTACAGGACCTGCAACGGCCCCACTGGGCTATGGGGGCTGGGGGGTACCTGTGCAAGCCACTGATCCTGGACTGGGTCCTTCAAAGTGGCATTGCAGTGCTTTCAACCTCCTCTTCTACAATGCTGTGTACACCTAGAAATTGCAGCAGGGAGTTTAGTTCCTTGAGCACAGTCAGTGGGGAGGGGAGGAGAGAAAAAAGCAGTGTTTGGGGGAAAACAGGTTGTGGCAAGGCGTTGTCAAGCTATGCAGGGGGTAGGAACCCCAAAATAGCAACTACTCTTTGAAAGCCTAATGGGAGTCTTCTGCTGTGGCGGAGCCCAACCTGCCAGGGAAGCAGCGGGTTGGTGGGCAAGTGATGCTCAGTCCCTGGCAAGGACAGGGCCCACCGTTTCCCTCCTGGAGTAAATGAAGATCTGCGTGAGCTGGCCAAGGATGAGAAAGGTCAGCGGGCAAACAAATCCATGTCCTGCACCACTTCTGAAAGGGGATCCTTCTTTTCCCTATTGCTTTCTTTGCCTTTCAAAGGATTGATGTATCCTTCCTGATACCCTGTACTAAACCCCAGTTTTAGTCCACAGGTATGAAGTCCACAAAGGAATGAAGTGGCTTACAGTCAGCAGTGCTACCTTCTCCATGGGTACAACCAATTCCTATACGAGAGTGGGTCAGAGCTAAGCAGGGGTAGGCAGGCTGGGTGATGTGACTGCATGCTTTAGGCATTACATCTCTGTGTGGTTTGATTACTGAATCATACCCTGTTTCTCTGTCAGCTGGCAGAAGTGTGTTTCTATCAGGGATTTGCATCAGGAAACAAACGCCATGGTTTAGCTACTGTGTCTGAGAGAGCTTTGCAGACAGACTAGTGGGAGAGATATCATTAAAACCTTGGGGTCTTGGGGTGACCTGCACAGGGACAGGAGTTGGACTTAATGATCCTGAGGGCTCCCTTCCAACGCAGCGCATTTTATGATTCTATGAAAACCCTAATGTGATTTATATCACCAAAGTCAGTTGGAGATTTCACCCATTTAAATGGTGCTTTCATGGCTTGCATTCATTTCTGTCATGTTGATCTGCACTTTTTTTTTTTGCCTGGAGGCCACCTTGCTGCTGGCTGGTGGACATTCTTAGGTGTAGGGAGCAGATGGCACGGGAGTTTAAAGAAGCTTCTGACAGTCCAGTGGTTTCATGGTCAGTCTAGATGGCCCCAGGAATCTGGGGCAAGGGCAGGCAGAGTCTGGTCATGAGCAGAAAGCACTGACAACCTTCCAGCCTTACTGAACAGTTTATGGTTATTAGTTACTTCACGAGAGGAAGAAGCATAGTGTGGGAAGGTGATACTGGCAGTGTCGCCTATGATTTAGGGTTGCATGGCCACACGTGAGAGGATCTGAAGGCTGTGTGTGAGGACTGTTGGCACAAGGTCTGGGAATTGTGCAGAGCTTCAGGCATGTCCTGCTTTACGCGGAGCCAGAGACCAACCCGAGAGCTATAACAAACCAGTCAGACTCATCTAAAAGGGAAACTATTTATGGGAAGTTGTCTGTTTTCTCTTGTGACTTGTGGTTGTCTCTTGTTCACCCAGGCTCTGAGCCCTATCAGTTTGCACTTAAATATAGCTTTCCCAGGTTTTCAAATCTGCTGTTTTCCCAAAGGAGTGTCTGTTCCTGGCATGTAGCCCTCCTTCTCTTTATCATACTGAAAATAATCTCGCTTGCTGAGTGGTGGTAGCTTCTGGTAGACGACCAGCAGCTTAAAGATTGCCAGCTACCAGATCCCTCCTCTCTGCCTTCAGATCGAGGGCATTGTGGTTCATTTGATCCTACCCTTTCCGATGCCTTGTGCCTCCAGTTTCTTCATCACATCCCTTGCCATGATCCTGAAATATCTTGCCAGGTAGAGAGCAATGGAGGAGGTTTGCCTTCATTACAGTCTGGGGCGGGTGGTACTGGGAATCACAGAAGATACGTGTATCCAGTTCTCATATGCCTAATTGTCACAACAATGCCTAAGCGCCCGTGCCAAAGCTGTCAAGATCAAGTGCTGTTTTTGCATATGCTCTCCAACTTAGCCAAATGCAGGGAAATTTTCTCAAGAAAATCTAAAGGATTAGGTTAAATAATATCCATAAGTGATATTTTAGATACAGATGCACAACACTTTAACTTTGTAATTAGTAACGGGTATAGGTACTATAAAAGACAACTTTCTTGCATGTTTTTTTAATAGGATTTTAAGTTGCCATCTTTGAAAAAAACTTGATTCTGTATGATTCTGCTCTCAGATCAAGCCTCACACTTGCATAATTTTTTTAATAATTCAGAATTACAATACATTTATGTATTTGGTACTGCAAGAGTGCCATGAATAACAATCAATGGCTAATTTAGCTGTTATTGCTTAAGTTCTGTTACTGTCACTTCAGGTCAGAAAGATCAAAGGTCTGGTATTTTAAGGGATTTGGCACTTCTAGATAAAAACATTTTGCATTCCATGCATGTCCAGTCTCTAAAGATAAGTAGGGAGGAATATGGTAAAACCCTGATATCTCTGCAGGAAGGATAGTTGGAATGTAATTTGTATATTACTTTGCATGGTAGTTGCTTGCATTCGTCAGCATACCTTTATTTTTGTTTTCTAATTGTTATAAAGCCTCTTGCACTTACTTTTTATACTGATTATATGAACATTTGATGCCTGCTTCTGTCAAGACTTTGTCATTGAAACAATTATTTCCAGAGCACTTCAGTTCTTCAAGGCGGAGTGCTATCAATGATTATAGCTGTTGGGGCTTTAAACTGAAGTAATTTTAACATATGGTAACACTACTTTCTCAGATTCCTCTGGGAATCCCACCCACTGTGTTAGCTGCAAACAGCTATATGAAGAATGCGGTTCTCATGGCTCAAACCCTTGTAATGCTGTCCCACCCAGACTAACCTTGGTGTGAGAGTGACTTCTGATGTGCAAACGAGAGAAGCAATGGAACTATATGTTACTGTCCCTCTGATTTAAAGGTGTTTCTTCCAGCCAAGCTAGAATTCAACCTTATTTTACTCTTAACAGAAGTACAATCATATAATTATAAAGAAGACAGGTGTTCAGTCTGTTGTACAAAAGAAACGCATCACTGATTTGCTCTGAACAGGTGGTATAGAATTCTGTTAGTGCAATCAAATAAAATACGGAGTGTGAAAGTTTCCTGAGTGAAGGAGAAAATTGGCTTGCATTAGGTGAAACATTAACGTCAATTTCACTAAAGTGAAATCTTCTTAGTGCTGCAGTTCTTTCTGGCTGCACTGTAATTTTAAACTAGAAACCATCCTAGCAATTCATCCTAGCATGATAACAGGACTGTTTTTAAAAAGTATCAATTTCATCATGTATGTGCATAGATTGCAAAATTCTGGAAGTGTCCCAAGTTATCCCATCATGATAATGCAGGATTTTTTATTTGATGAGAATCTTTGGATAATTTCTTCCGTAATGCTTTTCCCCCTTATTTCTATTCTGCTACTGCCAGCGTTTTGTACCAGATGCTGTTTTGTCATGAAAAAAACTGCTTCCTGATTTTTTTTTGTGCCTGAAAACTTGTCTACCTTTCCTAAGTGTATCAGTTGATTCAATAAAATCTATTTCACATTTCTTCAAATCTTGCTCCTTTATCATCAGGCATCCCATTGACATTTCTGTTACAAAACCCTTTATATGCTCCATGCCCCAAATACTCCACTATTGGTTTCGCCTAAATACGGTGCTGGCCCTGTGCATGCCACACGTGGTCAACAGAAGTGTGTGACATGGATTCAGTGCTACCTTACTCATTTGATATCTCCATCTCTGGGGGAGTCTGACTGTGTTTATGTTCCTGTGGAAAATCTGTAAAAGCAGGGTCAGATAATAACCACTGCAGGTAGCTGGTCCCATTGCCTGCACATACATAAGCAGAGATGGAGAGGGCCTGTTCCGGTTGAAAGAAATAATAGGCATCTGCCTTCTCTGTAGGATTAGAGAGTAACCAGTGCATGAGAGGTAAGAAAAATATGAGCTTGTTATCAGCTGATAATATTGCTGATACTTCATATTGCTTCTCTCTCCTCGGATACAGCAGCAACCAGCTGGATGGAGGCGGTGGCCCTTCCCCTGCTTGCAAGGGAACTTTGCTCTGCCCTGAGCAATGCAGGTGTTTGACAGCTCTAGGTTGGTATCTGAAGCTTCAGGTGGGATTCTGCTGCCTAAATGCAGCCCTGTGGTGCGACCTGAGATGCCTTGGGTGCCTATAAGTGTCTCATCAGCCCCATATGTCACCTCGTCTTGGGTGGCCACTGGATACCAATATGTATGTTACTAAATTCTTTTCCTGTGTCTGAAAACCATATGCAAAGACAAGAGCAGTTTGAGGTCATCACCACTGGTTTTGTTGCCTGGATCCCTTCAGCCATCTGCTTTGGGCTCTTCTTGTCATACTTCCATGGTGCAGTTTTGTGCTTGAGCAGGCATACCAGTGGCCAAGAGGGGCAATGCTTTTACTTTCTTTGCCTTTGGCATCACTTTCACACTGCTCCTCTTAGTGCTGAAGCAGTTTGCTTTGGAGTCAGCTGAACAGCAGTGTTAGGAAACAGATCCAGTAGGAATACGCAGGTGAGGAAGTGTCTGTTCAGCTGGCAACTACCCTCTGGCTCAGGCCTATGACAGAACTGTCTGGTTAGGTACCTGCTTGGCCCTACAAGTTGTCTTGTCTTTGCCTCTGCAAATCCAAAGTAATTTTGCTGTTCAGGAACAAAATGGATCACAAAGGCCATAAAAATCAAAAATTGGCTGAAGATAAATCATGCACAGTCAAAGGAGCTGAGTCTGTGAAGTTAAGTTCCAGGGAAGATTAAATGAATCAGAAAGCAGACCCTTTTGAGGGTGCATTGCAACATACATTCTTTGACAAAATTCTTCCCCTCGAGTCCCCTGGCAACCTGCAGACCTCCCCAGACTAAACCTGAGAGCCTTCCTGTAAATAAAGAAGGAACAGGCTCTGGAGACAATCTGGACCTCTGTGAAAAGCCTCTTTGTGCCAGTCTGTGAGGGCTGGAAACTTCTTAGGCAGCAGAACATGGATGCTGACGGGAACAACTCCTCCAGATGGTTTGTCTCTCCGATGGGAGAGCGAGTGGTTGGCTCTGCTGGTGGCTGTGAGACCCTGTACCCTGCAGCTGAGGCAGGCTGGCAAAGTTACTGGGGCATCTGGCAAGTGCAAAACCTTATGCAGCATTTGGGGCTTGCTCTCCTTAACTGCTTTGTGCCTCTCCTGGTGCAGGAAGGTGGATGGTTTCCAGCTGAATCAGTTGATGGAAAGTTTCTGCTAAGGAAGAAAAAGAGACAACTCTGGTAAAGATTCTAGTGAGAGGCTGGGGCCAAACATGGTAAGGCCAAGGTGTGGGCTGGTGCCATCCTGCTGTGCATGTTGTCTTTGAGAGACACAGAGGTACTTCTGCTGTTATCAGGTCAGGGGGTGGTGAATCAGGGATCCTAACCGCTTCCCTGGTTGCTCCTTTTTCACTACACCAAGGGGAGCTCAGGAAAAAAACGGAGCTCAGGACAGAAACCAAGCTGAGCACAGTTAGTGTTTGGAGAGGAGGCCCCGTAAGGGGAATGCAGAGAGCATCTGAATCATTTCACTATCCACGGAAATACTTTACAAATAAAGTTGTGTTGTTTAGTTACGAATTTCATGCTGGAATGGTATAATCTTGAATGTACATAGGGGAGAGTACCCCAAAAATTATTACATTAATTATTAGTGACAGCTTTGGCTGAATTTGAAAGTGTATCGTAAAGGTGAAAAGCAACCCTGGGATTAACAGGGTTTCTGGATCAGCCCTAGGACTTGTAGGCTTCCTCAGGCGTTGTTAAAAAGGTTTTGTTTTCCTTAGTTTTTCTTATTTGAAGTTGGTAACATTTCTTTCCCGTTCCTAGAGTTACTGTGCCTCTGTTTATTGGTTGCTATTTCTAAAACCAAATCTAGGCTTAGGCTTTTGTGGGAAAAAGATGTGGAGTGGGGAAATGGAGGAAATCCGTTTGGAAGATTTGTGGCATTTGATAATGTTACAAATGAGGCCAACAGCTATTTTAAAAGAAACTCTTCAATTGTTTTATTTCTGGCAGAAATGGAGAAGTCCGAAGAAACCCTTGCCCACTTTGTTCTGAGGCTCGGGAAGTTCTACCTGTTGTGTTTCTCCCTCTGCCGCACACTATCTTCTGCGGGTGGCAGTGGAGGGTTTCATAACACACTGCTTGTTTCACTCTCTCGCTCTGAGATCCAGGTGTAGCTTTGCACTTTGCATATTTATAAATAAATCATCAGTTTTCACAAATGAATCATCTATTGTTCGAGGTGGGCAGAATATTTTAATGGCATCTAAGTTAAGCATCGTGATCTTTAAATTGTATTTTTGACCTGCTGTAGTTACATTTTATGTCCAACGAGGCATAAAGATGAAATGGGACGAAAAGCTTAGGTAACCTGCGGTTGTAAGAGAGACACACGCATCCTCATTGTTATTATTCATGACTCCTGGTGTAACTGTAGGACAGAGGAGTCACATTCTCTGGCAGCTAAGGTGCTGTGCATGGCTGAAACACAGGACTGAAACAGCCCAAAGCTTTTAACTGATAAGAAATAACAAATGGAGGTAGGTAGTGGAGCACAAGGGAACAGTGAAATGTTAGGCTGTGAAGAGATGCTATTTGTCAGCGTGGTGGGCTGTGGACATCTCGTAACATACATCTCAGGGCCTACTGTCTTAATAGTTCTCTCTGTGTTGTGTTAAGAACACATAATTGAGGCTTCACTGATCCTTTTTGGCAAAGATAACCCCTTTGGGCTCAGCACAGCACTGGAAGATATCCAAGGTTTTGCTTTACTTTTTTTGGGGGTGGGACCTCCAGGAGCAGTCAAGCACCTCATTCCAGACTCAAAATAGCGAAGCTCTTTCTGCAGAAAAGTAAACTCCCCCAGTTCCTGAGGAAACACTACTGAATAGTATCGTGTGGGCTTCAGTACCACGCGTACGCAGGGAAGACACAGTTCAAAGTACGAAAGAAAGAATGTAAAGATTGTTTAAGAAAAAATTAACAAATGGAATGGTTTAAACAGGAATAAAAGAATCTCTCCTGGCCAGTGCCACCAGCTTGGCTGAGAGTGGGTTGAGATACAGGGTTGGCTGTGTTGGGAGGGCAGAAACACACACAGGTATAGGACATAGGGGTGCCTCGGTCTGTAGGGTCCCTGGCACAAATGGGATGTCTATGTTCTTGTTGAATCCCACACAGAGAGTCCAAGGAACATGTCTCGAGGAGTTTGGTACATGCAAACACTTTAATGAAACACAGTGGTGAAGGGAGGGGGTTGGAGGGTGAGCCTGCAGGGATCTTTGCTGGGAACTGTGCTCTTGTATGCAGTAGCTTCAGCAAAACTTTCTTGTGAGCATTTGCATCCCTTGCATGCCCTATACTTGCTGAAACCAGTTTTCTACTGCACTCCCCTACCTCACATCCCTTGCTGGGACTGTTTCTGCTGTGATGCTGACAAAATGTTGCCAGTTGGTGACTGCTACTTCAGGGCAAGGGCAGATGATTTTATATTTCATAACGAATCTTTCACAGGATTTGCTAAAATTCAGTTTCATTCCCAGCTAGCCTCCCCAATTTGGTTTACTCTTGTCTTCTTTTTTTATTCATGGCATCATATTTCAGACTAGATTTAAACTCTGAATTTGCCAGGGCTTTTGTATATTAAATATACACCAGTCCTTCTTAACAATTGTTACAGCATTTGTCAGATCATTCACAGAATTTTAAAACACACCTTCTGTCCTGGGCCAGACACAAGCTGTGTGGTTGGGGGACTTCGCTGCTCTGTGTTTACATACTGTCAAGCTCAATGGCACCTGATCCTGACTGAGCAAGCCCTTTGGTACTTCTGTGCTGTAAGTAATACTGTCATCCTTCATCTGGTCAATGTTTTTAAGATGAATCCATAAGTGCTTGAAGCATAAGGGCTCGGATATTAAGTTACAATTATGTTATAATGGTGAAGTATAGAATCACAGAGTCAGTAAGGTTGGAAGGGACCACAGTGGGTCATCTGGTCCAACCTCCTTGCCCAGGCAGGGTCATCCTAGAGCACATGGCACAGGACTGCATCCAGATGGTTCTTGAGTATCTCCAGTGAGGGAGACTCCACAACCTCTCCGGGCAACCTGTTCCTGTGTGCAGGAACTCAGATTAAAGAAGTTCTTCCTCACGTTCAGGTGGAACTCCCTGTGCATCAGTTTCTGTCCGTTGCCTCTTGTTCTGTTGGTTGGCACCACTGAAAAGAGCCTGGCTCCACCCTCTTGACACCCACCATTTAGGTATTTATATGTATTAATCAGATCCCCTCTCAGTTGCCACTTCCTGAGGCTGAAAATCCTCAGCCTTTCTTCATAGGAG
>VZRW01008621.1:14937-26342 GCA_013398125.1 Aegotheles bennettii | reverse complement strand
CAACCCCTACAATTCTGTGATTTTGTGTGTGATTCTGTGAATCTTCATACACCAACATTCCACTTAAAAGTTTTTCTTCTAATCTAAATATCTCTTGTGCATTTGAAGTTTAATATCAATCTCCTCTCCAGACTAACCTAATCCAAACATGTAATTAATTTTCTGGTTCTCATTTTTTTTGGATGATTCGTGATTGTCTCCATTAGATTCCCATTTTAGTCCATATATTTCTTGAAATTCAGCATACCAAACTAGACTGTATGTTTGTCAGGACCTCCCAAACTACAATCCCAGAAAACCTACTGGATGAATGCCTCATACCATCATTAAAATCATACATGAAAATCTTAACAGTAGCAGAGCCAATACAAATGTCTGAAATCTCACTTGATCCTTCTTTTCATTTAGCAATTATTTTCTCCGGTTTTGTTACGATTGCCCAAGTACTTCTGCACTTACCTGCAGTTTCATGCAGATCATATCTCCCTAGCTTGCCTTTTGGATATCATGTGAGACAGTGTTAAAACCTTTACTTAAAATCTGTAATGGCTATTGGTTCCCACAAGTGCACAAGCCTGGTTACAAGTCATAATTTTGAAAATTTCATGCTATCTGTTATTTATGACTTTGTTATGTTGTAGGTATTCCTGCACTATTATTTATTCCACTGCTTTTCAGAAAAAAACTTATCTTCAGTTTGTAAAAAACACTTTAAAATTGCCTCTTACAATTATAAATATTAAATATGCAAAACCCGCAGGACAATCAGTGAAAAGTTTATGGAAAACTAATAGCAAATACTGATATTATAGTGTTAGACTGTTCAACAATAGGGGAATGTTCATAACTCTTGTTAGGTTTGAATTTCTTCAAAGCAGTCTTGTTGTTTTAATTTACATTACAGAAATTGGCTTAACTGTTAATTTATTTATTTTTTCAGACACAGACCAAGTTTACTTTTGCAATTACATTGCTGTCAGGATAGTCTTCCTTTGGTTAGAAAAACTTTTTTAGAACTGGATTTTATAGGAAACTGGTTTGGGTTGGGTTTTTTTGTTTCTGTTTTTGTTTTTTTGTGGTAATAGTTCCGTGTTCCTATTTTAAGCCAAATTTATTTGCTAACCAAAAGAAGACCTCATCCATATGAATTAAGAGTCACTTCAGAGGTGTTATAAGGATAAATAACATTAAAATTTATTCACATTGAACAGAAAAATACTCAGAGCAGCTACAGCAGGTAAATACGGTCTTTGGGCTGCTTTTACAAAAAAATCTTTTTCTAAACAGGTGACATTGTAAGGACTATCTACATCTTAGCTACGTCTCATGAGGTGAAGGGTCTGCTCGGTCAAGCTCCACATCCCAAGTGAAGCAATAAAGTGGAAATTCAATAAGCCTCTTTTTGACAAAATTGACTGAATGTTGTCCAGACCAAACATCAGTGTCCCATACACTCTGCATTTTGGGGCAAAAGAATTCCAATCGCAGGACCATTAAGCAAAAATGCATTAGGAATTCAAAACCTGCCAAGGCATGAAAAGTTGCCTTTTGCTGATTAAAAGGAAAAATGCTGGAATTACGCTCTTTGGTTAAATTTCACTGGAGGAAATTCCTTTTTACTTCACTGCTCTCTGCCATTCACCTACTTTATAGTCCAGGAGAGATTTATATTGACTCCAGTGAGAGTCCCTCTCTGATTTAAGTCTCCTATGGGCTTTACAGTGTATTTGCCTGTTTTTCCCATCCTCTTCTCCTTTCCTCCATCATGTTACTATACTTCTACAGTATAGTGCCACGCACCATAGCAGTACAGTAATCAAGCTGCACAGTTCAGACTGCTGTTTCTACTGAACCAGAGCAGAGGAAATCCTGAATCCTGACATTTTTCTCCGTAAGAAATTTGTAGTGGGCTTTTATAGATTTTGGTTATTTTAGTCCTGCTCTTCTCTGTCCTTCTCTCCTTTAAAGTAGAATGAAGTTCATTCTCTGGCTGTTTTTGCAGACTGCAGAGGAAAGCCCTGCTGGGGGTGGTAGTGTCTGCCTCGAGGGAATAGGCTGTCTTTGTGGGCACTTTTCAGAAATGCCACAGAATACTCAAAGGACTGCACTGTGTCTCCTACTTTACCAGGAACTGAGATCCTCTTTCACAAGAAGAGTATTAAGTGTGTTCCCTCACTTGCTGGTCCAGACACATAGCAGAACAAAACAAGACGTTATGCTGCAGTCAATAACCTGGAGGCATAGCTATTTAATGCTAAGGCATGTTTTTCTTGCTTTGCATTTTCAGTACAGATCTTGTGGAAAAGTTCTCAGTTGTGTCCTGAGACCTGTTTACCTTCTCATATAGCAGATACATGAAATTTCATGTCTTAATGTGACTGATTAATGCTTTGTGTTTCAGTACCTACAAAGTTTGGTACATGCAGTACAATTCTGAGGACTGAGAGAGAAAAGAGAGTGGTAAGTGGGAACACTATGCTCCAAGGGAGAGATGGAACAAAAAAGGCAATGGAAAGGAAAACTTTGCTATAATATTTATCTGGCACCCGGTGCTGAATTCTACCTGATAGCTAACATATTTAATGACTACTGTCAATATTGTCAATATTACTAATATCTGTTTAAGACTTTCACATCAACTCAAGCAGCAAAATGCATGAAAACAACTGAACTGAGAAATTCACCAATACCTTATTTAACCTTCAACACTGTGATTACTTAAATTATTTAACCTATTTTTAGATCTTGTGTAATACTAGTAAAATGAAATACATGAAACTGGTGACTGCAAATAAGATTTTAAAAGCAAAAATATTTTGTAGGATTAAGAAAAGTTTGAGTTTAGCATAACTGACAACAACTGGGACACAGCTCTTCTGTCATTCACACTTACCCATCTTAAATCATCTCCCTATGATGTCTACAAAAGCATTAGTAATACATTACTGGAAACAGTCCTTTGGAAACCTCTTGCTGGGCCCTGATACATTCTAGATTGTTGACAAGTACTGAGTAGTCAGCAAATGTATGTAAATTCTCTCTTTTGAGTACAATTGTAATACATCTAAGTAATTCAAATAACCTAAACATCAGAGGAAGTAACTTAAAATGTCCTACCAAAGCCTGACTTTCAGAAATCCAGAGCATGATGTGCAGATCCATGGCTATATTCATGAATTTAACTAACATCTCAGCTGCACTCATGCCTGGTTCAACCAGAACTCCCCTGCACATTAATGGGAATATTACAATGATTTATCATGTAACTTGTGTTAAAGAGTAAATTGCTCTACAGAGTGCTAAGCAATTATGCTGAAAGAGCAGTCAGTTTGTACAAGCCAGAAAACAATGCAGATATTTACTTACAGCAAACCAAAGGTCATCATCTGTATCAGATAAACACGTATATGAAATTTTCTAAGCTCTGAAATAAAAGCTCATCTTAAGTATCTCTAAACCAAGTGAAAGAGAAGACATCTGGTTACTCAGCTCAAAAAAGAAGAGGCCTGTGAACCAGTCACATATTATCACAGCACAAATAGTATCTCTCATACTGAGCAGAGAATTGTCCCTAAGCACATAGGAGACTACCACACCCCTCCCCTTGCTCAGAATCCATGGTAACATGCTCCTGACAAACAACGTGGCCTTTTTTGGGGTCACAAGCTTGTGAAGTGTTAAATTCCTGCTACTCTAACTTGGCTCTAATACTGCCAGCCTGTTGATATACAATACCTACTTGGGCACACGAGCTAGTCAGCATGGCACTGTCTTTATCATTGATTGTTTACTATAATCCTGGGGCAGGGTTTAACTGGTTGCAAACTTTTGTTTTCATAAAACATTGGACAGATATGTCTGCCTCTTTGTATCCTTACCTCTTTTAGTTTTTGGAAGTAAATGCTCCTACCCTGGAAATTCCATTTATGAGTGACTGAGAGTTTTTCTGTCAAATTGGGCAATTTCAGTTTCTCAGTTTTTAAAATGTATGTCTCATGAGACTGAAAGATGGGTGATAATTTGAAGTTTATCTTTGCATGAAAAGAATCCTGGAATATATTACCTGACCCAAACGAGCTCACTCTCAGACACACAGAAGGGAATCTCACTTTCAATGACACTATAGAGAGGGATGCATGAAAATGTGACAACATGACTTTAAGTTTAATTTTAGTATGAAAGATGACTTTATTGTATTACTAATGCTGGGGTGTATCTTACTGACAAGCAGTAGCATCACACATAGTCATATATTTGACTAAGGAGATTGTAATGTATAAAATAACATTGGCAGTGTGCCTTTAAGGTTTTTTCAAGTCTTCTGCTTTTGCTGCCAGTACTCAAATACTCCTGAAATGTTTGAGGTGGGATGATTTACTACGCTTTGCCAGAGCAGGAAAATAATTTGAAGAAGGCTTTTTGGCACAGATTCAAGATAAAATTATGGTTCTTATACACAGTATCTCAATTCCCTGCATGATTAACAAACTACATTTAGCATATGCTTCTGATACTTTGAATATCTTTCTAAAGATGTAGTCATAACAATTTTTATACTCAAGAAATAACGAAGGAATTAAACCTAGTGAAAACTGCTGTATTGGATTCCTTAACTTTCAACAAGTTTGAACCTGCTCCCTTCCAACTTTAGATATCAGGAAATGTGTAATGATGGCAATATATCTGAGAATAAGGCAAGAAATTCTAAGGGGAACACTGTTAATAATATCATGTAAAACTTACAGTTTTATTTTCAATCATATTATAAATACATACTACATATACACCAGGATTTTTACTAAAAAAAAAACCAACAGTGTGACTTCAGATCCAGCTAAGTATAAACATAAGGGAGGAAAAAATATTTTAAAACTCTGCTTATACGTAGATCCAAAAGCTGGGTTTCTTACCCCTGTAAACTCCCTTTGGTGAGTATTAAATAGAATCAAGCATGTGCAAACCTTAAATTTAGGTCATCAGGTATCACAACAGCTGAACACTCCATAGGTGGCAGGTGCCGATGATGATATACACATTTCTGTGCTCAGAGCTGTGCTGCTGGAAAATGTATACTGTACATTCCAGCTTCATATGACACAGCTGTAACCCAGGATAAGCATTTCTACACTATGGATGTCCCTTATCTGCCAGGACTGCTGATGCCTGTGAGCCCTGGTTAGAGCTAGCATAGTCACAGGCAAAAACAAAAGATAGGGCATTACATTCCCTTACAGGGAACTGGTGTTTCTAAGCGCACAGCCTCACTATACCTCACAAACATCCAATCCTAAAATCCATAAATGAATGGATAAAGTCATAGAGATGTCCAGAAATTCTCTCTGTGGCCCTGGCATGAATTGTGACAACTTTTCACAGGCAATTAGCTAAGTCTGCTGCTCTCTGCTGCTTAGACTTGCTTTGTCTATAGCAGGAGACAAGTACATAAGTAATTTTATAGAGGAAGAACTATACAGAGGAATAAAGATCATTTTAGATGCAAGTCAGCATGAGGTCAGGAGGAGAAGGCGTGCCAGCTCTACCATAGCAGGGTGCGAATGACACGTTTCAGCCAGGTACCTCTGCAGGAGCTGTGCTTCTGAACTGGTAGATGTCATCAGGATATCACCACCATCATGACTGCTGATCCACAGACATCTCAATGAATCTAGTTCTAGATCTGTCAGCACTTCAAGGACCGAGTCATCTAGATAAAGGGTACACCCTCTCACAATGAGTTATCTCACATGCTCTCTCCTAGCCCTCAGCTTCTCAATTTGTCTTTTGACTTAGAGCTGAGCAATTGAGCTAGTTTTGTCTCCCCATATTCCCAAGGAGGAGGATGCCATTGTGCAGCAGGCTCCATCAGGAATTTAGGTAATCATGTCTCCACCAGGACTGGTCCCCCTAGCAGAACACACCTCTTGAGCCTGCTAACCTGCAGAAATGGCTTTTCGCCACAGTAGGCATTTCACCTTCCAGCTACCAGAGGGAAGGGACAATCCCACTCTAAAAAGTGTTTCATGACATCTGCCATGACTGGTCGTGACTCCCTTCCCATGTAGACTAAGTAAGGAGGCTTCTACACTTAACAGCCAAAATTATATCACAGGAAAAAAACCCACCACCAGAAAGTTTTAAAGAGGCCATGGGAAACTTAGCACACAAAGAGAAAAGGCCTTTCAGGCTAATTATTGATCCGGCCTCTCAGCTGGGCAAGCAAGAAGCAAGGAGGGAATGCTGTGTGTGAGGAGGTCATCCTAATCACAGAGCCAGCACTCAGCAGAAGCAACAGGAGGGGTCTTGCCTGCTGAAGCAGGATAACCAGGGGAAAGAAACTCTGGAACCTGTTTACAGCTGAAACAGTTGCTGCAAAGGTCTTGATGTTCTTCCTCCTGGCTCCAGGACATTAAACTACTCTCACATCTGTATTAAAAGAGACTGACAAAACCTGAATATTGAAAAAGTACAAGGTTGGTTATGGCTTGCAGGGAGGAGAAGAGGGAATTATATGAAGTTGTGGCTCCCTACCTGGCTCCACCCTTGCAATGCTGTTCTCACGCACAGCTGATCTGAACAGGAGGCGTAAAGCTGCGCTGCCCTGGGACCTGGAAGAGGCTCCAAGGTGGGAATAATTAAGGTAGAAAACATTAACTCACAGAGGTGAAGTACCTTATTTTGGGTTTGGGTTTAGGTTTGAGTTTGTTTGGTTTGGCTTTTTTTGGGTGATTTTTGTTATATACTTGGAGGAGGTGACCTTACTGAATGATCTCCACATAACACTTAAAATGCCCAAAGTCTTCTCTAACTGTTAGTTTTGTTCTTCTTTGCTTTGGCTTGATGTCTCCTAAGTTTAGGGTGCTTTTTCTTCCATTACAGCCTCTGGCAATACCATGCTCATCCGACAGAAGGTAAAAGAGTTCAGAACAGAGTACCTGGGTTTAGTCCACATATTTTACATCAGACACTAAAATGGAAGAGAATAACCCTGAACTTAGAAACTGGCTGTCAAGAATGCAAATGTATTTAGAAGGCTCCACTTCACACATACACCTGAGCCTGGTACTAGAAATGTATACATCGAAACGTGGGGTTTTTTGTAGGATTGGCATTCAGTCTCTAAATTGCTCCTGTAAATATATCTCTCATAATCTAACATTTGGTGAAATGCAGCCAAACTGCCAATAGTTTACCTTCCTTGTAGACAAAATGAATAAATCATATAGAAATGTCTGTAGCACATTACATGTGGAAAAAAACCAATCTACTTTTCAAATAATATAGGTTTATTCTTTTTGTTAATAAAAAATAAAAAATTTTCTGACCACACAGTCATTGAATGGCAACTGTGTTATTGAGTGCAAAATGTCATGGAAACTGAAGCAAGTAGAGGTGTTACATCATTTTACTTCTGAGGCAACTCTGTGTAACTGCAATCCGACAATGTAACTGCAATCCATAACTGAACTTCATGAGGGAATCAAAGAGAAGGTATTTCAGAGAGAATTTTCTTTTTCTATGAGTTTTATCTTAAAACACAGCTGCAGTTTTTTCTTAATACTCAGAAAAAGATCCTTTAAATACCTGTGAAGGAATTTGTCAGACAAAATCCCAAACTTTTCAGAATCTGAACTCTGCTGTACTACGTATGGGTCACATCTTAGTTGTCTATTCACACTGCTAACCCAAGTAGCAGCCCAACTTAGGTCTACATTAAAGTCCAAAACTGACGCTTGGTAGGCTTGAGGGGTTTTAAGGCCATTTATTAGCTTTTATTGCAGGAAATTTTAAAATTCATTGGTTTTTCACCAATTCCACCCTTTCCTCACTTTTGCATTTACTTCAGCTCAAGCTGTTTCCTTGATCAACCCTAGCACCGAAGTCCAACAGTCTGCCCATTGTACTGTACCTGACTCTGATAGTCCAGAGTCACCATAGGGGTAAGGACAACCCAGGTAAGGGGAAGTCTTTCTTCCTTTGGTAGCCCTTGGGCCCATAGTAAGGTCCACATGTTGCAGCATAGTCCCCCAGAAAGGCTGCTGGGGTTTCGCGGTAGTACTGGGCAGCCCAAGCAGGGCCACGGCTGGTGAGCTCAGGCTATTCAGGAGTACAAGGGCAGTGCAGCAGGGAGGGGGGTCTGCTGCCTCTCTGCCTCCTTGGTGTAGCTACATGGCATCCGTGTGGAAGTCCCCCTTGAAACAATCATTGGGAATGGACTACCTATGCAATCAAACACAGCAACAGTTTTACCTACCAAAATGACAAGGTATTTTTCTCTGATGTGTGTTCCATCCTATTTCTTTTCTAAATGAAATTCCTGAAAAACTCTCACCAAGTGTTCCTCTTACTGTTGCTATATAAATTCATAAAAATATTAATTCATTTTAAATTGCTAAAATAGGTAATACACAGTATGCTTTTCTTTAAATACAGGCAGAAATACATCTGCACATACTTACATAAATACAGTCCCAACAATTCCTTAACTATATCTGAAGAACTTTGAACCCTTTATAATTAACCTATTCTGGGCCTTAGACTTAACACTATCACAATTTGCACTACTAGCCAATTCTCAGCAAGATCCATAATTGCTTTCAAAGAAGGTGCACATGTGTCTTATGTGTCATATGTTTTAAATTATAGGGGAGTTAAAAATGGAATCGAGAATATCCTGGACAATTGCTTATTTTTTATGCAGATGTTGACTGAACAGCTTGCACAGCAAGAGCTAATAGGAAAATACTTGATTCTACAGGTCTTGGTGACTTGCTGTTCTTTTGGAGCAAGAGACGTTTGAGTCAGATCAATGTATTAGAATGCTCTTTGCAGGTTTATTTTATCTTTCAGTGTGAGACTGCAGAAAAAGAAGGCTGCTATTGGTATGCTTTGAAAGATACTGTTTCAGGGGATCAGTTTTGTCCAAAGCAGTAGTACTGGGCACCTTAAAACAACCCCTACCACCAAGCAGCTGGCTTTTCTGGAAATTTAATTATTGATCCCTCTGTCTTAACAAACTAGAACACCTGTTGCAATAGCAGAGTTGCAACATAAGTACTGTGGTATGTACTACCAAAGCTGCTTTGTTCCAGACTTCAGTTTTGTTAAGTAAACTGATACTTATGAAAATTGTTGTAAAGTTGAAAATACTGGAAAATTATTTTTACCCATACCTACCTCCAGCACTTAGGCACGTGCCTAACTATGAAAATGTGAATAGTCCCACTGATTCCAATAAGCAGGGTTGCTCAGTGATCTTGAAGAACTTTGTGGACCCATTCTGTAGCTTGTGACAGGTATAACACTGCATGCAATGTGTCCTATACTGCTGACAGTGTACTGCGTATCAGAAATAACAAGTCTGGGTGCAAGAGGAAAAAGGTATCTTACTCCTGTGTCAGGTAAACATGGCAGCTGCTATATGATCTCCAGCGTTTCACTGTGCATTGTATAGAAACTTCAAACACACATGCAAATACATCTCTACACTATGTTTGGTGGCACTGGCTTTCCTCCAAACAGCCAGATCCAGAGGATAAAACTAGGACAGAATGGGAATGACTGTGCCTTTCAAGATTTCCCTGTGGGCTGACTTAGGCAGAATTACTATACTTAGGAGCAAGTCACGCAATACATGCAGCATACTCCAGAAATATTTTAAAACAGCTCACTAACATTTCAAGAGGGTTTTGGTGTTCAGAAGACACCTGCCCAAGTTTTACTCCCATTATTGCAGTAAAGTGCAAAGGTCCCACTCAGCATAAACACCCCTGCTGCACAGACCTTGCGTGAAGGCAAGGCACGTCTGGGAGTGTAGCGAGACAAGGACAAACAAGAACAGCATAACAGTAATATCACAGTATCAGAGAAAAGTAGTGATGGAAATGTGCTCATGAGGTCACACTGTTGTGTAAAACCTCCAGTGGTGAAGACACAACAGTCTCCCTAAACAAGTTATTCCAGCTCTACACTGTCCTGAAGAGGGAAGACACACTGTTCCCTTGGTTTTACAGCAGCCTTTCACGCATTTCAGCATGAGTTACATGTATTAGATTAGCCAAGAACCTTAATTCTGACTGACCTAGTGGTTCGTTTATGTTTCAGGCAGTTATTGATTGCTGGCTCAAGCCCTGCTTATTTTCAAACACTCTCCTATCTCCTTTTAACTTGACGTGCTCCCTGAATGCAGCCAAGGGTTCAGGACTCGCACATTTAACTTGTCTAATTGATCACACTCTCCTGTTCTCCCAAATGCGCACATTCAGGCAGGAGCAGCCAGATGTTGGTACAGAGGATCCAGAAGAAATACAGCTAAATTTTAAACACCCTTCCATGTACTTTGATGACTTTTCTTTTTTCCTAAGAAATCCCGCTGCAACAGGAGTTTTGTGAAACAGTCATTTTCCTTCTCAAAAGCCGGCAGAAAGTTTTGAGCATCACTTGGGCTGAATCAACATACATTTAAAGTTGCTGGGATATGGTAAGAGGACTATCACTCTCAGACACCACTGCCAAGGATACCAAAGCACCAAGACATTGGGACAGGAATAGAGAAAGTTGGACTGGTTGGTAGCCCTAGCTGCGGCTCAACCTTGGAACCCAGCCTTTCATATGCAGATGTATCCAGAGAAAAAATTTTAAAAAAGGCTAAAATAAAATCAGGTAAAAATCCCCAGTACACTGACATTTCCTTACTATCAAACATTCAAGTGAAGAACCATACATTGCAGTCTTTGAAGGTGGTTTTTAAGACAGTTTAGGTATGTATTACATCTCTAATAACTGCATTACGTACATTACACAATTATGAAGTCTACCACTGTATGACATTTCCTAATTGAACTTTGCTGGAACAAACTTTCACTTTTCAGATGATTGTCTTTAATAAATTCAAGAATTTTCCAGTACAAGTTGATAATCTTCAGATACATTACTCCCCAGAAACAGATCATGGAATCATAGAATCATAGAATGATTTGGGTTGGAAGGGTCCTGAAAGTTCACCTAGTTCCAACACCCCTGCCATAGTCAGGGACACCTCCTACTAGACTTAGTTGCTCAAAGCCCCATCCAACCTGGCCTTGAACACTGCCAGGGAAGGGGAAGCCAGAACTTCTCTGGGCAACCTGTGCCAGTGTCTCACCACCCTCACAAGAAAGAACATCTTCCTAATATCCAGTCCAAATCTACCCTCTTTTAGTTTGAACCCATTCCCTCTCATGCTATCACTACATGCCCTTGCATAAAGCCCCTCTCCAGCTTTCCTGTAGGACCCCTTCAGGTACTGGAAGGATTCTATGAGCTCTCCCCGAAGCCTTCTCTTCTCCAGGTGGAACAACCCCAACTCTCTCAGCCTCTTTTTATATGAGAGGTACTCCAACCCCCTGATCATCTTCATAGCACTCCTC
>VZRW01008621.1:0-13965 GCA_013398125.1 Aegotheles bennettii | reverse complement strand
GGTGGTTTTTCTTTCTCCCAGTCCCTGCCTTTGCCTTCTATGGCTTGGGCAATGTGGCTTGAGTGCTTGTCAGTGAAGACTTAGACAAAAGTACGTCAACCTCCTCTATACCCCAGATCCTTGGGCAAAATATGATTCATAGGAAAATTTCTAGCAGTCTTATCAAGACTCATCTCATGAGTTTCATGCCCCAGATGGGGAGTGTGCACCTGCCATTGTGTAGCCACATACCAAACCTCAGTTCATCCACCACTGACTCCTGCTTCTCCTCTGTTATGAGCAAAATATTCCACAAGCCACTCTCACTTCTACTGCTTCCTGCATTCCTCCTTTCCCAGGACTCATGTTCTACCTACCCTATCAGGAAATTTCTTCCTCTTCCTCAAAGGCAACACTAGCAGAAGGAAAATTCAGAGCACACAGAGACAAGCACTCCTTGCTCCAGACATGCTTTCTACCCATAGTAAAGAATCACACCTTGAAGCTTCAGGACAGATCCTGGCCAGTGCAATTCTTTCAAAAATTCATCAGTCAAATTAATCTTCACCATGTGACTATGCTTGGAATAAAAATCAGAGGAGGTTTTATGAGATGCATCTCTGACAAGAGGGACACCTTCACTTTAAACACAAGAAATCTCTACTCCAAAGCATGGTTTTGTCTACACTGGTAAGATTTTGATTCTAATTTCTATGTGGAAAAATACACATTCCCCACTTTATTATTAGGAACAGCAGCAACATTTTCAGTTGGAACTTATCCAAAAAGAAAACCAAACTCAGCAAGGCATCTGCTTTACAAAAGTTGCTCCTTTCAATCATGAATTGTGCATACCCTAAAATTTCAACCCTTGGCAAAACCATGGGGAACAAAGTTTCATGAAAGAAGCATGGACAGCCTCCCATATAGATGAATACTAGATTGTTATGGAACTCATTATCTCAAAGAAAAGGCAGAAGAGAAGCCTGTTATTCTTCAGAACCCTGGCTTTAGCACTCAGAGACTTTTTAAATGTATCTATTATACGTGCAGAAGAACTTCAGATGTTTTAAGAGTTATTTTGACCATCACTTATTCTGAATTGCATTGCGTATCCATTGGCCTGAGTGACCAACCAGGTGGTAGTGATTTGCCACAGAAAAAAGCATACACAAACCAGGTGATTATTCTGTGTGATCTTTTAAGACTTTAGAGTGTAGAAATAAATAGCAAGATATTTCCTTGCTTACAGTTTCCATGTTCACTACCTGAGCAGCTCAAAGCCAACTGAAGCTGTCACATCTCTCTGTTTGCACTCACCATCAGCTGCTGCTTTTGTCATCTGGCTGGTTTCTACCCCTCACTCCTGTTCGTCCAGCAAGCTTGCTGCTTTCAGTCAGTCTCTGCTATGACAGTCAGTCAGTGCTCTGACCTTTCCATTGCGACCAGAAGATATTGAGTAAAAATGGTGGCTTCTAGAGTTTTCACTTCTTATTACATAAAAAGGTGTCATGTGTTGCATTCCTTCAGTCTCCATCAACAGAATAGTCTATTTTAAAGAGATCTGTACCTGTCAAATGAATGAAAACCACTAGGACCTTACAGGATAATATTATAAAAGCTACTAAATACAAGGTATAAAGATCTATATTATGAATATAAGATAATTATCAGTGTTCAGAAAACCTAAATTATTGTATTTGGAAATTAAATATCTAAAAAACACATGACAGGGACTAAAATGTTGTATGTGGTTGTTTCAGTCCTCTCTACGATGTATGTGTGAGCATGCCTTCTACATACAATTTGTCCCATATTTATGTGCAGCAAATAGAGAACACAGGAACAGAGAAACTCCTATTCCTGTGCAAAAGTTAGTCTGAAAAATAAGTAAAGGCATTGGCTGTTCTAAAATGAGTATATAGCCCTTAAATTTATATAGCTGCCTTGTTAACGTAAAAAATTGTTTTTAATATAGCTGTTAGCTGAAGTCAGTGGTATTTTGATGCATTCAGGAAGTTAAACACCCATTCCCTTAAGTTTCTGTGTGTTTACCTAACAGTACAGCTATCTCCTCGAGTTCTTTTTAAAACCACATATTCTTTATTTCTCTACTTTTTGCGGAATTATTTAAAATGCTGTGAAGTGCACAAACCAAGGAAGACTTCCCCCTGCCTCATATGGTAGGAGGTGGTAGGAACTAAGATTTTTGAAAGACACTTCTTTGACTGGATGTGATACAGCTGTCTTTTTTGCTGTGGTGGTGTCAGGTCATTACTGGGAGAAAGGAAAACTGTAAGCAGAGTCCTTTGCAGTGAAGGCTGCACCAAGGCTAGCTGTCCACACTCATGCAGGACAAGTCCAGACTCAGCTGACATGTTTCTCTTTCTTCAACATTGCTTTGTACAAGCATGTTCCAGGATGTATATTACTTTGCTTTTTATGTAGGACAAACGTTGCCTAACCCAGTACAACCCTGGGTCAAGTTTGCTTTGCCAGCTGGCTTTCAATTCCAATGCTTGAATTAATGTTCTTTAAATACCGACTGAGGGACTAGTGCAGGAAAGAATACTTAACTCTGAAGCAGTACATGATTATCATATGGACACTACCAGCTCAGTTCATCTATGTATAGAATAAGTCTACATAATGCAGCTAACATTGACAAGGTATGCTTTCAAAGGCAAACCCTAAATGACCTCAGCAGAGTCAACAAGAAATAAATCTAGTGAATAAATTATAAATCACCTTAAGGAATTATCCTCCTGAAATGTGCAGATAAACCTAAAATCCACAAATGAAGAATACTTTAATCTTGACACAAATTAGACTAGTGGCAAGTCTGTGTAATATCCATTATATATAATTACAATTACATACTTCTTCCCTGAAAAGTTTGTAAGCCAGGCATGCATAACAAGACACGAGAAAGAAAAGGTGGGAACAGAAAATATAAAACCAGTAAATTAGCTTTGGTAATCCATATATACCTATGGTGTTACATTGTTATGAAACAACCAATCCCTTAAATAGCTCCAAGTTTCATAAGTACTCTGATGTGCCATCCCTGTCAGCTCCCAGGGAAAACTGTGGTGTCAGGAAAGAGGAAGGTGGATGTCTGAGACAGGCTGGATGTCAAAGTAACCAAAAGAGTCTGGTTTTAATATGTGGTTTATTCCCAGCTGCCTTTAGTTTGACTGAAGAGTACATTTTTAATAGATGTGCAAGAACATAGTAATTTATCTTTGCAGGCCATCTGGATGAACAGAGCTATGCTGTCATTTAAAATGTTCTTTAAAATTGATTATTACACCAATAAGCTACATCAGTACAAAGGGACATTGTACTAGTACTGGTACTAGTACTAGTTTCACCTGGAGATTTGGTGGAGGAAGAAAAAGCAGCTCAGTTCTTCTCTACCTTAAATTTGTTTAAAACAGCAATAAACCACCAAAGTGAAGGGTCCTTAGTGGTGTAAAATTGGTGTAAATAATAAGTAAGAATATGCAGTCACTACTAGCAGCACAAAGGAAATGCATTTTGCTTAGGACTGTCATTCAAGGGCAGGAAAAATAGAGCAGAACAGAACATTGTAACCAAAATCGTTAAGATAATCACCCTGCAACAACAAAAAATATCTCCAAACTGAGCTCAAACGAAGAATGAAAATTAAATATCCAAGCTCAAAAGTGCTATAACGCCTCAGCAATTTGAGACCCTGCATTACTGGGAGGCAGGTATGATGGATGAGAGAGGCACCTCCCTCCTGCAGGACTACCCTCTCTTTACCCCAGAAGCTATCCCACCTGCAGGAACCTCCCTTGCCAGCACTTCACGGGGGCTGGCAGCCACTGCTAGAAGGGCATTTCAGAGAGCAAACTGGCATAATGACAGAATTTAGTCTTCAGTGCGTAAGAGAGATTTGATGGTTAGGACTGGTTAGCTTTAAACAAACCCATCCCTAAAAGAAGTCTAATAAAGGGAATGTTTCAATATTTAAAAAATTGCCAGGATACATTTCCCATCATTGGAGCTGAAGTCAGTGGAATCTGGGAAAGAGATTCCCACACTTCAGAGTTGCCTACACTGTTCATGGGGATCCTGGTGTTGTTGACTGCAGAGGACTGCTGGTGGCCTAGCACACCTAGCAGCCCCATGGCAAAGCTCAAAGCATCCAGAACACCAAATGAATGACATATGCTTAGGAAGAAAACACTGACAAGCTCACACACACCTCCTCTAATCCTGTGAGATTGTGGAGAAGTGCTGGAAGCACAAAACTAGTCTTAAGAGACGTGATTTCCAATCAAGTAAATATTTTGTTAAGCAATGTGTGTGGAGTTTGAGGAAATTCCTAAATGGCTCTATAGAAGGAATTCATAGACAGCAAAGCCTTGCCAAATCTTGTGTACTCCAGAAAGGGACAAGCCTTTCTGTCTAACACGGGATGCCTGATTCAGAGGCCTTTGTGAAGGCAAAGGCCCCAGATGGGCCGGCAAGATAAACCTGGTAACAGTCGTTGACACTGATAACAGTCCTTGACTGCGTTTGCGGATAACTGTCCTTTGATTAAAGGAGCCAGGATTGCCCAGAGGGTGACCTTTTCCTCATTTACCTACACAAAGTTGACACCCCCGTCTATGTTAATGAAGATTTTGGTGTACATGCTACACATATATGACTATAGCACTCGTCTCTCCACCCAAATCATACTACACGTCACCTGTGGGTGGGACCCTTGTAGTTTTGGGGATAAAAGCAGGGACACACACAACATCCCACACACACACAACATCGCACACACAACATCTCACACACAACATCTCACACACAACATCTCATTCACACACAATATCTTGCTCACACACACCTCACCTTCACACATCACACACCACACTCACACAGCCGGGAACAAGTACCTACAAACCAGCCGACGGACTGAGTTCTCTTCCTCTATTCCAGGAGTAACATCTATCTGGGTAAGCATTTGTGCCTTTCACCTTTGGATTAATAAGTATCTCTTGGTTGTAATATTTACCATTGGTGCTAGCAGTATCTTTTACAGTGTTTTTGCAGTCAGTGCATTTATCAAAGGCAATTCCGAACCTGTTTGTATCTGTCACCTTAATAAACCTTATATTTTGCAACTTTGTGCATCTGTTCGGTGCAAGTCCTAGGACTCTGATACGGACAGAGTCATCTGCGTATGACTCTGTGAATCTGTTTCGGTGCAAGTCCTTAGTAGGACTCTGGACAGACAAAGTTTGCATCTTACAGCTTTGTGCATCTGTTTCGGTGAAAGCTCTGAGTGGGGCTCTGAGACAGACAAAGTTGGCTTCTTATGACTTTGTGAATCTGTTCCGGTGCAAGTTCTTGGTATAGAACTCTGGACAGACAAAGTTATATCTAAACCTCTCCCCCTCCCCTTCCCTTAACGTGACAATGTGCAATGACAGCATTTCCAAAGCGGAATTAGGATGATACAAACTTGTGTTCAGTTTTTCTGGTTTTCAGTTACTTTAATTTTATGACTACTTTTTGAAGTACTGTTAAAATATATCACCAATCAACCTTAAAGAATTTATCTGTTTCTAATATCCGCATGTATGTAGTTGCATGCACTTCACAGTAACAGAGTTATCAGCATGCTCTTGGGTGCACACCCTGTGACCACCAAACCACCCTATTCTGTTCCCTCTGCAGAGGGGCAGAGTACCTGTCCTGCCAGCTCAGACTGCTGTGTCTCCCAGAGGGACATCAGGACATGGAAGGCAAGAAACCACCCAGAAAGGAATACAGAAAGAAATCTCAGTGCCTGAGCAAGAGCATTTGAGTGTATGCTGGCCATGTCTCTGTGACTATGAAGGGATCATGCCACTGGGAATAATGACCAGACTTCAAACTGTGGCCAGCATTGAGCTTAGACTACACCACAGGCATTTATTTACTGTATAACAGAGTGAAAAGCTGGCATGAAGGTATGCTGTGTTTTATTGCTTTCTTAACAGGGTTACACTGACAATGATAAATACATCAAAGCTTTCATCTGAACAGGTAAAACAGCAAACCATCCAAAGAGGGAATACAGCCTAATTCTTCTTTATGGAGACATGTTTCCTCTCCCCCAGCCCTTTACATGCCCCACCAAGCAGCGACAAATATTTCAAAACAATGATGACAAAAGAATTTCAAGTCCTATATCTGGTTTTATTTAGTAAATACTTACCAAGACATTTCAGATATTTTGAAGAGGTATTTTTGTTTTCCCTTTTATCACACAACATGCAGAAGCTACTAGTACAAATGTAGTGATCAGTAATTTGATACACCAGAAAACAGTCAATGCAGTTTAAACATAAGCATAGAACTGATGCAATTGTCTTAATAAAATCTATCTAAGTACCTATGCTCAGTTTCATCTTAATCTGAAAAAATGGAACTGGCACCCACAGAAAAGATGAACCATGTTTGATTTACACAAAACAACATTCCAAGATCTGTATTCTGACTGCTAGCCCAGAACCACACGTTCTGATGCGTTTTGATGACACACTGTGGGTTCCATAGTTCAAGTTGCTAAAAAATACTTCCAGAGGGTATCACTATTTGTACCAAAAACAGTCTGATAGCAAAGTTGATAGTTGCAGACAATGATGCTGTGATGGGACTCTGAAGGACTTTATGAAGATATCCTCTGAGAAACCAAGCAAGAAATTGCAGCAAAGGACTTATTTCCTTTGCATATTCAGGACTCATTTTGTCACAAAGGGAGTAATAATGCTGGCTTGTGCAGACATGGATAGACTCTGAACTTTCTTCCCAAGAGAGTTTTCCTCTACTGAACATATCAATCCTAACTTAGAATGCCAGTGGTTCAGAATAATTTATTATAATTAGCAACTCCCCTTCCCACCCCCCTTGCCAGGTCTGTAGTTACCCAGTGTTTGATTTTTTAAATTAATTCTTTTTCCAGAATTCTTCTGGAGTAGAGCCATGACTTTACATAACTAATTCTGCATACGCAGTAGCTTCCCTGTTGTGTAATATATATTCTTAATACAAGACTTCTTAATTTTCAGTGCACAAAAGCAATGACATTGTTTTCCTATCCCAGTGAACATAACTCTAAAGAGATTATTTTGGATGGTGTATGCAGGCACATTTCTAAAATGAGACTGGATTCATGACAAGAATACACATTTACACATCCAAAACAAGTTACATATGAACATTGTCAAATTTGTTTAGAGTGCATTCCTCCTGTTAGCACTGCTGCAAGCAGCTTTGTTTGTTAGAATATTTGCAATGATGTTACATACAAGGAAGGCAAACTCAGCCAGAACAAGTCTATTTTTATGTGATCAAATATTCATGGAAATTTTCTGTCATGTTTATCCCTTTATTCTGTTCTGAAAGGATTCTCTAGATCCACACGTTATTTCTGCCAAGTCATGTTGTGTGCACCTGTAATACGGCAATATGGAAGAAGAAAATTCATGTTTGTTTGCACTTTGGGTGTTACTCATCCAGGTCTTCAAGGTAAGGTACCATTCCTTTACAGAGCTGCTTGTGCAAGTAATAAATGTTTACCCATGACAAATTATGACAGACCTGACATATATTTTGAAAATTATTAGGTTTTCTAATCAAAAAATATGTTGCAAAATCTGTTCTAGAACACCAGCAGCACTCAGGATAGATCTATGCACAAAAGTATTGAAGCTGGAGATGATTAACAAAGTTGCTATAAAATTGCAAACGCAGCTGGTCTTAAAAGACATGGAAAAGGGGAAGTTTTGAAGCAGAATGACAATGCTGGAATTCCTTAAGGATCTTGTCACCACTCTTGCTTGAAACCTTCAATAATGAGCATTTACAAAAATTAGGACTGTGTGGAGAAAACCCGATGATGACACAAGCTGATACAACAAGATATGCTATGAAGATGACAGTCAGAAGGCATTGTCAAGGCAGGTGAGTATCAGGTAAGCATCATACAAAAAAAATTCTGAGAAGAAAAAATTTTAACAGCAGGATGAAATTCAATAGTTGAAAACAGGAAGTCATGAACAGGGGGTTAATGAGAGACACAGACAAACTGAAGGTGGCACCAGGATGTGCTAGATGTAACATTTGCAGTAGAAGAAGGGAAAGTCATGGCAGTTTACAATTCCTTATCTGAGGTACAATGCATATCAGAGTCACCCATGCTTAGAGGGAGTGAAATGGGATAATGAGGGAAATTAGGAGTCTCTGTTATCACCTGATACTAGAAAAGATTGGCTTTGCATGTTAGTGAAATGGGGGTTCTCTGCATTGTTCTCTGTAAATATATCAGAGGGAATACAGTTGAAACGGGGACCATGTTACGAACCATCAGATGTACTGGTTTCTGGAACAGCCTAGCAGCTCTAACAGGACTGGGGGCTTTCTGATCCAGAGGATTTCTATCATCCTATTTACACAGTGGCAAACATTGTTCTTCTGCCAAAGTGTTCACAGAGATGGTTTTTGACAGCAGCAATGCTAGGGTGATGTTCAATAGTAGAATGGTACACAGACTACCAGTTGTGTCCTGGATCCCTTTGGGATTTCCTGGTGGGTCATGAGAAGTGTTTGTGTGTTTGGGTAGCAGTCACTGCCTGCATAGTTATTCTGTTTCCAGTGGTGAACAGGAAGATGATGGATGGATGGATCCAACCCATGGACTGTTGGGCTACTCTGTTATCAGAGTACCATATACATAACCACTCCATACCCTTTACTGTGTTATATGGCATTCATATGTGAGGAATCACTTGTATGAGTAGAGCAGAAACCTATGAAAAAAATGCACATAGCAAGTAATTAATATATACAAAATAGAAGAGGAAAAACTTCAGTCAATCAGCCAATGGCCGTTGTAGTGAGTCAGTGGCAACGTCATTAAATAACAGCTTCTGACCATTGGTATATAACACCACAGAGCATGTACATGTCTTGCCCATTACAGACATCCTGGGTTCAGTGGCACACAGCCCTGCCCACCACCCACAGCCTCATCTCCCATATCACCTCTCTGAACAGCATTAACACTGTCTTCCCGCAGCTTGGGAAGCCCTAGGGCCTTCCTTCTTCCCAGGAAGCAGAGAAGTCAAGCAGTGAAGCCAGGAAAGCACTTCTCCAGCAAAGGGAAGCTTGGTCACGCCTGCTGATCATGGAGCTAGGCAGTAGGGTGCATCAGCAGCAGGGCTTGGGACAGTGTCTCAGGAGGACAGGGTACAGTGGTCCACAGGAAGCTGTCACATGAAAGAGGGGAAAAGAGAAGGGGGAGAGGGGAAAGGCCTCTGCAAGGTGTGTGAGGAGGAAAGCACAGCCACCTATTAGAGTCAATGTTTGCCTGTTTCAGAGTCTCACAGAAGACTTGCACCGAAACAGATGCACAAAGTAAGAAGACAACTTTGTCTGTATCAGAGCCCTACTAAGGACTTGCACCAAAACAGATTCACAAAGTCATAAGAAGACAACTTTGTCTGTCTCAGATTCCCACTCAGGACTTGCACCAAAACAGATGCACAGAGTTGGAAAAACAGAGTTTGTTAAGGCGACAGATATAACAAGTTCAGAATTGCCATTGATAAATGCACTGACTTCACAAGAGCTACTAAGTGAAGTTAATATCACTAGAAAAAATAACAATACTAATACAACCCGGGGATACTTCCACCCAGAAGGTGAAAGGCACAGCGCTTACCCAGAGAGGCGTCCCTGCCTGGGGTGGAGGAAGAGAATACAGCAGGTTGACTGGTCCATTGGGTTTTTTTTCTTCTCTCCCACTTAATGATCCTTTTTCTCTGTCTTTTATCCCCAAAGCTACAAGGTTCCCACCCTCAGGTGACATGTAGTATGATTTGGGTGGAGAGACAAGTGCTATGGTCAAACACTTATAGCATGTTCGCTAAAATCTTCATTAGCATAGACGGGGGTGTCAATTTTAATATGCATTTTGCAGGTAATGAGGAAAAAGGTCACCTTTGGACAACATGGCTCCTTGAACAAAAGACTGTTATCAGTTAACGAGGTCTGTCTTGTTATCTTGCTAGCCAGAGTAGGAGTCCTTGCCTTCACAAGGGCCTCTGCAAGGGAGCATCCTGTGCTAAACGAGAGAGGCTGATCTCTCCCCCAAGTCACACAAGATTTATAGCAAGATCATCCTTTGAAGATTCTTTGTATACAGGTCTGTCCTGGTTTTCCTAAAATTCCACAGAAGCTCTGCACACCTATGGTCTTCAGAGCTGTGTGGCTCATTCTGTCATACTGCTTATATTTTATCAGGAGAGGCATTTTACCAGAGCTCTTTCATTCTTTAAGATGGCATGTTCTGTAAGTACCCCTGCACTCAGAAAAAGTTCTGGGAAAACCAAGTTACCTTAACATATTTAAAGGTGTCCAAAACATGAGGATGGGATTCTAAAAATCCACAGTCAGGACACAGACAAAATGCTGGACACTCTTTGAAAAAAGAGCTATGTGGCATGTCCTTTATTCCTGGGTTGTCACTGAGTCAGTGGAGTGGCCAGCTGGCTAATAGAACAGTTAACACATATTATAGCCCCGAAAGGTGGCATTCCACACTAATCCTGTCTCCACTGTGTTTTTTTTAAGATGACAGCTCATGCACTCCGAGTCATCACAAAAATCCCAGGTTGCAAAAATAATGCAAGAATCAGGTAGCTGGCAGCAGGTTCACCCATGGGAGGTAGGAGAGTGAGAAATGAGTATAATTACTAACTGTAAGTGGTTACAAGAGGCAGGGAATTAACAGCCTTTGCATGCTGGTAGAGCTAAGAGGTGTTTATACCTCCAGTCAGTAATTACACCCAGTCCTTGCTCTCTTGCCGTGAAGAAACCGAGCCACAGCCAGCTCAGATCTCACCACATAAACCAAAATGTATTTTCAAAACAGTTTGAGAAGCACTGTATCTCGGTTTAGAACGGCCAGGGCAAGNATATACAAATAGATACAACCCGACTCCGACGACTGCCGATACAAGCTCTGGAAAAGTCCTCCACTGCAAAAGCCGATAGGAAAAAGAGTCCAAAACACCCCTCAGCACCTGATGCAGTCGGATCCCGCAGAGCACATGGCAAGCTGGTAACAAAAGGCAGGGCCTCTCCTCTGGGCAGGCTCCACATGGCGATCAGGAACGAGCAGAAAGGAAAGAGAGGGAGAGAACTTCCTGTCCTCCTGGCTTTATAGAGCTTGGCAGGAAATGGGAAGGAATACCGACACCCCAGACCCCCTTTTCACCAAGGGTCCTAAACTCCACCCCTCCCTCTTTGGGTCCTTGCAGCAAAGCCGTGAGATTTTGCCTGTCCCCTCAAACTATAACACAGTGATTAGCCACACTACTTCTCTAAGCTGCCTTACCTTCTACCTTACCTCTACCCACCTCTAGAGGATGGTGCTGCCTATATTTTTGGATTTGTCCTCTTAGTCTCACAAAGCCCTCAAGTGTGGTGCCATTCATACAACACAGTCTGCACAGCTTTTACTGAACAGCTAGGTTTAAAGTTTTAATAGTCCAGTTTCCAGATCCCTTTGGAACAGGGTGCTCAAAGTCCTTAAGGGCAAATTTTCAAATTTTCCTCAACACTTAAAAAGCTCTCCACATTTGTAAATGTGAGCACAGGGATATTAGACCATTTGGCTTTCCAGGAATACATCACACAAATGTAGGTATTCCTGTCAGCTTCGTATGTACAGCTACCACTTACAAACCAGGTTAAGCATTAGCCACACAACAACACATAAAATATAATTTTAGGGAGAGTTTCTGAACCTTTGGCCTAGAAAAGAGCTGATGAAACTGTAAGAGCTCTACAGAAAGCAGTACTAAACAGAAGCTTTCTCCAAACTCTTAAAAGCCATGCATGTTAGGGAATTCTGTCATAGATTTCTCTAAAGTGGCTTCCTAAAAACTCCTTGGTACTTTACCTTTACTTCTCCATTTCTCAGTTACTCATACATATTTTATTCAAACATATTTTTCTTAAAGATATGCCATTTTGTTTACACAAAGAGGTTATGCAAGCATCAATACTGATGATCAGTGAAATGTTTTTCCAACTCCAGGATGTAATTTCTGTGGGGAAAGAGGGGAAAGAAGCATGTCCTTGAACTGTTTTATTGAAAAATAGAACAAAAGCTAATGTGAAAATCTAAAAGAATCATTCCAAACTGCTCTCCTCAGGCAAGCTTCAGCAATTTCTCCAGCTCCTATCACCACAGTATTCAAATATAAACACTGTACAGGGATTTGGCTTTGCAAATTGATAAAAGAAGCTGAATTAGGTCACATTTAGCAGCTCACTACCTTGCCAGTGTCCCTTTATATTTAATCACTCAAGTCCCATATCTAACTTCTCACACCTAGAAGAGTTTATTTTCCTAAAGCCAACAAAATACATCTCCATCAGTGTTACACATGACGCTGTGCCACTCATAAATGTCTGTGAGTTAGACAAGTTGACATGTTTGCTTAAGAATAAGCATCACATTAATTGAAAATGCTCTCAGGGGAACAAAATATAAGCCATGGCAATTGAACTGAGCAGCCTCTGCCCCTGTTGTTTAGGATTGTCTGGGGCAAAGAAAAATGAAGTATAATTAATGTGCCTGGGAACCCATAAACAAACAAGAAGGGCAGGGTGGGAATTGGGATTTCTGTGTCTTTTACATGTAGGTTTATCTGAGTTGATAGCTAATAAATACTTCTGGGAGTGCTTATCTGTTGAAAATGATTTTCCTTCTGAAGCAATGTTTCTCTAGAGATAAGTTGTACCATGCAAGAAGCACAAGTATCTTTTTTTCTTAAAAGCAGTGTTGCCAAAAATATACTACCACAGACATTTTTTAAGCTAAAACCAGTAAAGTTTATTGACTAAAGACCAAGCATGTCTGAAATTAAGATGTCGCATTTACTCAAGTTTTCCCAATGGTAGTTATAGCATCTATCCGTGCTGAGATCACGGGGAGATAGTAAGTATCACAGTGCAACACTCTATACAAATATTATAAGGACTAGAGCACAGCACTCAGTTTAACAAGCCAATAAAATATTCATGAAGACTAATCCACAGATAAACTGGAGCCTAACCAGGTCAAATTATAACTTTATTTCTTATCCCCATCACATTGCACAGCAGGCAAAGCCACAAATACGTAGAAGATAATTTGGAGTAGCTTCTTGTTTAAAAGTCATTTAGACTAAGAAATACTCTCCTTCCATCGAGGTGAATAGGAAGTATCTCAAGTCATTAACATGAGACAGCAATCTCACTGATTTTCTTTCTCCATTCTTTTCTCAAACCCCGCTGTCTCTATGCTCTTGGAGGAAGATCTGCTACAATTCAAATCTACTGATAGGGAGCCTGATTCTGTAAGGAACTAGGTCTGTATATCCTATTTGGTAAAGCCATACCATTGAACCCATGAGCAGTCCCTGCAGAAGGATGGAAGGTATTAAACATGTACAATTTTGCACATATTTTTTTCAAGCCCAAACAGTTAGGCAAAGGGATAGAGATGAGCAAACTTTTCCTATCCATGAGTCGGTGTAGAGGTAAAGCACTGGCCACTTTTCCCATTCGGCAATGTCCAAGGCCAGCTGGATGGCTTTTACCTCTGCAAACTGACTTGATTCACCTTTTCTGTCCCTTGCCTCTGCAACCTGTCAAGTGGGGCTCCACACAGCAGCTCTCCATATCCATTGATTCCCCACCAGACAGCAGGACCCATTGGTGAACAGAGCAAATTGCCTGTCATGATCTGATAGTTCATTATATGGGGGAGCTTCCTCGGCGCGGGTTACAACCTCGTCTGGTGGCATCCCAAAATCTTTGCCCTCTGGCCAGTTCGTGATCACCTCCACGATGCCTTGGTGATTCTGGCTCCCCATTCAGGCTCACTGTGTTATTAGACCAGTCCACTTACTCCAGGTGGCA
>VZRW01008620.1:53236-66982 GCA_013398125.1 Aegotheles bennettii | reverse complement strand
CCGGAGAAGAGGAGGCTCAGGGGAGACCTTATCACTGTCTACAACTACCTGGAAGGAGGTTGAAATGAGGGGGTGGCCGGTCTCTTCTCCCAAATGAAAAGCAATAGGACAAGAGGGAATGGCCTCAAGTTGCACCAGGGGAAGTTCAGGCTGGATAGTAGGAAAAATTTTTTTACAGAAAGGGTGGTCAGGCATTGGAACAGGCTGCCCAAGGAAGTGGTGGAGTCACCATCCCTGGAGGTATTCAAAGAACGTTTGGATATGTTCTGGGTGGTTATGGGGGTTATGGTTCAGTGGTGGACTTGACAGTCCCAGGTTGATGGTTGGGCTTGATGATCTTGAAGGTCTTTTCCAACCAGAGTGATTCTGTGATTCTGAGACTCTGTATCTCCATTCCCCATGCCAACCCTCTTCCCCTCTCAAGATGCCATCTTGAGCTGTGGCACTCTAATCCCTGGTATACTTTCAGACACTATCCTCTTGTGCCTCACTGTTGATCTTGTTTGGTATGTTCAGTACAGCACTGATTTTATTTTGTTTGGGTTTTTTTACGCAGGAAACGGAAGACTGGATTCTATCCCTTTTAAGGTCAGAGCAGCAGTTCTACATTCAGATATCTTTCTTCAGCCTAGGCACCAGGTCTTGGAATCTAATGCATTGTAAATCAAATTCATTGCTTCTCTTCCTCCCCCAGCTCCCTTGTTTTGTATTTTATTTTGTGATACAATTTTACTATACCTTTCAATTTTTTAAAAAATCCTCTGTATTTTTCATTTACAAAAGTATTATCAAATATATGCTGCTACACACACACCATACACACACAGACATACAAATGTAAAGATTCCTACTGTCCACTGAGGAAGTGGTTAGGTACAGTGAAGTCCCTCCCATTTCTTACATACCATAAGCTAATTTTAATTATACTATACTGCCAAACGTGATTAAACAGAATGTGGCAATTCTTCTTACCATCTGCCAAAGCATACTGCTGTCCAGCAACTCAACAGTAAAGAATAGTTATGCAAGGCTTACTGAGCCGCTAAACTTTGCATTGGGCCTGTTTCTGAGCTCATGATGATGTAAGTTAGAAGTACATGTAATAAAGTCTGTTACAACCACAGTTTCTGATGGGCATAATAAGAAGATTCTGTAATGTATATTATGTGGCATTAACATCATTGGAGAGTGACTTAATGGAAGGCATTTTACCTGAATTTTACTTGATTTATTGGTAAAATAGTCAAAAACATAAAAGAGATGAGAGAACATTGTGTTGTTGAGAGAAAGATGGAGCAAGTCTGGCCAACAAGAGCCTTTGAGGCTTTTTGGCTTATGGGCAGTTCAGGTGTAGCTCTAAAGCAGGATAATCCAGGACCCAGCAGTGGGAAGCAAGCAGACCACTGAAACTTGCCCTTCCCACTTGCCATGGGACTCACCACCTGGCTGTAACCACTATCCCTTTCCTGTGTAAATTATGGAATACATGTCTATCAGCTGTCTGCCAGGCAAATGCTTCTGATACATGGGTTTTGGGTCCCAAAGTTTGCCTGCTGCTGAAATAGAGAGAGAAGACACCAGTTATGTATAGATGTGAAACTTTGCAATGTGCTTACAGGCAGGTTGTGCTTATGTTATAAAGAACCCTCAGAGAACTGGGAAAGGCCTCTCTTGAATACTCACACAGGCAGAAATGTTTGGCTGATCAAGAGCACACATGCTGTCAGATTTCTCTTTCTCACACTGTTGATCCCATTGCATCTGAGGGTAACACACACCTGAGTGCCGTTGTTAAGTCATGCTCTAATGAACTGAGATGCTAAGATTTACCTGTGGTTAAGCAGCCTGGTGGAATTACAAGGTGGAAAACACATGAATTTTTTGAGGTCAACTGTTTGGTAATTATCATCAGTTAGTAAAAAGTCTGTCTATGAAAGAAGATGTTAGAGAGAGAACCTGAAAGTCACTGATCAAAAGCTCCATTTTTCCCAGTAATAATAGAAAAGTGTGACTTGCAGTCAGCACTGGGAAAGAAGAAGGAGAAATAAATTCTTTAGCATTCCTGATTAGTTACCCTCTGGGTTAAGTGTGCCCCCCTTGCCCCATCCCCCCCCCCCCTTTAATAGATTTAGCTTCCTTTTATGAATGCATGAACTTGGGACACAGGAAAGTTATATGCCACCAAAATGAGCTCCCAGTTACAGTAATAGGGAACTAGTAAATACTGAGACATAACCAGTGGCTGTTAGCCCAAGACTAGAAATGTGGAAGAATGAAACAAGCAATGCTGTGAGCCAGTAAGAGCTTTCAGCCAATTAAAATAAAAACAGATAGTTAAAGAATAGGAGTCATTAGGGGATCAGATTAATGTGAATGTAGATTCCTTCCCAGTGGGAGCTGCAACCAGCTGAAGAGTTGTCGTTTTGGCACCCACGACTTTCTTTTTCTAATGGATTCTGCTAGCACGTAGCAACAATCTTCTGTCTCCCAGCTCCACAGCCATCGATGTTTACAGCTTTCACTGAAGTTAGTGTTCAGTAAATAATGTCGGCGTTTCAACTTATAGTCACCACCATTTGTAGACACTTTGTTCCTTGACCTCCTTGCTGCCTTAACAGCATATGAATGGAAGCTGTAGTGAGCAACACAGGACTACTCAAGGGAAAGAGTGCACTCTCATGTTTTGGTCCCTTCTCCAGTGTGCTCCTCTGGTGTGTGCCCTGACTCTGCCCTGGTGATCTCCAGAGTGGAACAGCAGTAGTGAGGACAATGCTGGGAGCTAGCAGGACATGGCTGGAGACTTTAGGGATGCGGAATGGCTTTTAGCACTTCAGCTTCACACTGGTAACTAGTGCACGGAGTCCCGTGATCAACCCAGTCAACGTGTTTCATAAGGAGATGTGGTGGTAGGACAGAGTAGCTGAAACTAGAGGCTGTTATATTAGTGCTGTTGATGATGTTTTGGTACTTGCTGGAACACTTTCCCCTCCCTACCCAGTACTGTATTGTCATTTATGTCACTGCTTGTTGTGTGTTTTAAATGACTTCTGTGTGATGCACTTTACACTGTAAATAAAGTTGCACCCTGTTTAGTACTCATATAGAAGCAACATTGCACTCTTTTTTTCATGCCGTGCAACAAAAATATCAACCTGTGCTTTAGGACCTGTGCTATCAACCTGTGCTTTAGAAGTGGAACTCCATCACAGGAAAAGACAAAATAATTGCCCGTAATCTTAAAAGGATGTGCTGGATTAGTCCAGGTTTGATTTTTGCATAAAAATGCAATTAGCACCTAATTTTTCAAACCCTTTCTGCTGCTAGAGCGTGTTTCAAAACCTACAAGGGCCAAATTTAACACTGGCATAAACAGATGCATTAAAACCTGCTTCACTCACTACTTACAACAGATGGAGATACGGCTTGTTCTATTCTGCACCAGTACTGGAGTTTTCAAAGCTGTTTAACATCCATATTCAAAGACAGTTGAAGTAAAAACTTCAGAAAGAACTTTGTAACTCAAACACCACTCCTCCAGACGAGGAGCATATATGACATAGCAGTCAAAAGATTCAAGGTGTGAAGTTTTTGAAGGTATTGTTATTAAGCCTTTCAGTGTTTTGATACATAGGCATAAGTGGAGACTTTGAAGTACAAAAAGTGGTCAGTGTTTCAAAGACTCCCCCTAACCACCAGCCCAAAAGGTGGCATGCATTTACAAACAGTGCTGTTAATGAAGCCCTGAAACTTGATGTGCTCCTGATAGGAAAGATGCAAATTTACATTTCAAATTTACAATCCTCCAGATACTGGTAATAATCCTGAGTGGGAACAGCTGGGCTGCCTTTGCACATGAACTCAGATCTTGTGCATGCTATAGAAATACAGAGCGCTGCCTTATTTAAAAGGAAATGTGGTAAGAATGGGTCTCTTTCCCTGACCCTGTCCTCTTTACCATGAGCATCAAACAAGCTAAAACACTTAATGGAGTCTGCTGATACCTATTTCTTTCTGCTCTTGGAAGTATTATAGGAAAAATAAGAGTGTTGGCTTTGATCTCGGGGGCACTGGGCAGGGTTCGTGTGTGCCAGCAGTTGTTATGTGAGGAGTTACCTTTTTACCTTGAGGACAGTTTGACCAGTGATCTCGTTTGCAGAAAGTTTGTACATCTCAGACTTGTCTTAGAGCAGTTTGGATCCACACTGCAAAAAGGATCCCTGCTGCATTTACTGCACTGCAGATGCTTTTCTGGGAGAACATACCTTGACCACACATTTCCAGCAGTGAGAGACAGGCATTGCAGTACCCAGAGGCAGGCCAGGTGAAATACTCAGCACCACTATCAATCTCTTTCTTTAAGGTTATTTCCACTCCTCACGCACATGAAGCAGAGCACTTCTTCACATACCATCCTGTTTACAACCACCTCCTCACCCAGGACCCAGGCTGCATTTCCATTACTTTGCTTTCTTGGCTGATGTGTTGCTAGTGCCTGCCAGTATCAAGGTCTACATGTTTCCCACCTCTCCCAGCTGAGCTCAAAGCACTATAAAAGCTCATGCTCTTCACAAGCTGATTGACGTGGTTCTTCAGTGCAGGCTGATCCGTCCTGCCAGATGTCACTCGTGTGGATGGACCAGTGTGACCACCTTGCACTACAAGAAACCCCCTGTGTGGCCTCGTGGATAGGACACTGGTTTTCTCTGCGGCAGTGACAGTCTGTCACCACAAGGAAGTCACTTCAAGTCTTCCCCTTTTAGGGGCCAGGTGAGCCCTTCCTTCTCCATCGAAGTGCTGCAGATGAAAGCAGACAGATGAGATTTAAGCATGATTATCATCATTATTAATGGTATCCCTCCTGCAGATGTCATCCATACACCTCATTGCTAGCCCAGCAGACCAGCACTAACCTTAATCTTCTCAGTCTGACAGGGAGGGACAGGTTGGTGCTGTGATGCTCCTGGCCTGCACCATCCAGCAGGCCAGGAGCATGGTGAGAACTGATCCTGTGCCTCCGCCCAGCACTCTTCTCTCCTTGATGACGATTTTGCTGTGCTTTATCCCAGCAGCCTCAGGAAATCAGTCAGCCCTTATGCAACCAGCTGGCACAGAACGATCACTGCAGTTGCCACTCCCTGCTTGTCCACGCCCTGCAAACAAATCCAGGGCTTTCCCTGTTGGCTCTGTCATGACTTCCCCTCCTTTCGCCTCCTAGCTGCTTCCTCAGCACTGTCTGTTTATTTTGCCTTGTTTTCAATATCCTGGCTGTAGTACTTCAGTGCTGTTCGAAGAGGAGTATCGTGATTTTTGCAGCTAACTCAGAAGCGACCAGGATTGATCAGACATGAAACCAGCCCCCTCACTGGCTGGGGAGAGGCGCAGAGGGAAGGGTGATTAAGCTGTGCAGCTGCTGCTGCCTTACCTTGCTATCCCTTCTTCTTGTGCTCCCAGGCCACACTTTTCATTTTACAGACACAGGATATGCTTGTGGCTGTTCGGGGTGGAGACTGGCCCTTGCAGTTTCCAGACAGACACTGAAAGCATGGGGCAGAGGCATATCCAGATCAGCTTGCAATAGGTGGACAGTGGGGAGAAGATGCTGCTCCCTTCTCTTGCTGCTGCACAGCAGTTTGGGATCTCCGTTTTCCCTGACACCCACTCCACTGGTGTGGCTCATGACAGATGTGCGCATCTGCTTGTGTAGCTCTGAGCAGGGGGCCACTGCTTGATAGATGGGGCCATGAGCAGGGTCCTGGGCTGGTGCAAGTGGGCACAGAAGTCCAGCAATGTGCAGAGATTCCATCTGCCTCATGCATGCACCGTAGGCTGGTCCCAAATATCGCTCAGTGCCAAGGTAATTATAAAGGGAATTATTGCTCTTGGCTGTTTCTGCCAGGCTGTAATGTCAGCTGGGAGTCTCCAAGCCATACAGCGCACCTAAGCCAGGCTGCACAGCCATCCCTGGCTCAGCCAGGGAGGCAGCCAATTTCCCAGGCAGAGGGCAGGTTCACAGTACCCTCTGCAAGAACCGAAACGTCACAGCAGGAGCCCTGGCTCTGCCGCTGCCTGTCCACCCTGGGAGAAGACGGGTGCAACCAGGCACTAATTCAGGCACCAGGCATGGGTGCCCAGGAAGGGCTGTCTCCCACCCCCAGGGAGCTGGGCAGGGGCAAAAATTCCTGGCCAGACATGTCTCACCCGGCACGGGGCATTTGGGGAATTCTGGTAAGGGGAGCACCCTGCAAATGCCTTTTTCCCATGCAAAAAACAGGGATGGCAAAATGGAAGGCTGTGTGGTATGACAAGAATGGAAACATCAATAAAGCTGCAGTTAAGAACACACTTAAGTATATGGTCATGTCATACAACCATTAAGGGTACTTAGCTGCACCTATGCAGCTAAGAACAAGCTTAAGCCTTTTTCTGAACTGCAGCCTTAGTCATTACAGGATTATAATAAATATGAAAAACTGTGCCTGCCCTGCAGACTGTGCTGAGATGGCTGCTAAGTGCCTGGCACTGGATATTTGCTGTCAGCTGAATGCAGAATGTTGATAAAAGCAGTGGCTGCCCAGTCAGGTATTTCTAGGCCAGATGTCTGGAGTGATTTTATTAAATAGCTTGGTTAACAATCTGGGGTAAGGGATAAACAGCTCATTAATTAATCCTGTTGCGAGTAAGCAGGGAGGTGCCGTAAGCACCTGTGGGAATAAATTACCTAAAGGAAGGATAATCATATTGAGGGGAAATTATATGAAATTAAAATTAGAAATGACAAGTCACTGCTTTCTGAGCAAAAAACCCAAAACGAATGTGCCCCTGGGGAGGGAGGGAGGTGTGAAGGCATGCTGGTGTCCTGGCTGTTCCCAGCCACACCGTCTGTGGGTTTCCTGCTTCGGAAGAAGCAACACTGTCAGAATCCTAGGCATGAGAGAAGAGAGCAGAATAAAAATCAGCCCACAGCACAGCAGTAATGCAGCAACTGAGCTGCCTCTGAGCAAATCTGGGACTTCATCAGTTCAGCTAGTGTAAAACTCGATGTGATATACAGTCCAGAGAGCGAACATCAACAGATTTTTATATTCCAGCTTTCAAGAAGCTACTGCATTTTTTTGAGCCTTTCAGGGCATTCATGAAAAGATGCAAAAGTATCGAAGGATTCAGACAGTCTGCCTGTGTAGACTACACTGGCGCTAGCACATCAAATGCTTAAGCAACAAGGATTAGAAGAAGGAGCCATGTCCCTCCACCCACATTTCGAATCCATAAATGGGCCTTAGGGCAATGAGATAAAAGCTGAGCAGCAAAAGTGAAGGTGCAGACTTACACAAGAGCTCTCCTTCACCGATGCCAGAATCAGGCTCCCATTCCGACCTGAAAAGGCTCAGGACCCTGTCACGTTTGAGATGTGGTTGGGTGTTTTGTCTGCCTTGGCACTGTTCTCATCACTGGTGGGTGCCTTTGGACCCAAAAGCAGCTGCAGATATCACCCATGATTAGTGGATTAGAGTTGGGCAAAGGCCCTTCTATAGAGTTTAATGAAATTAAAATCAAACCTAGGATCAGGATCTATCTGAGGCATCAGTGGGCTAGAGCAGGAAATAACAGTCAGGGTGAATACCTGTTGAAGGACAACAAAGGGCACAACTGGATTTTCCACATTGCCCAACATCCCAAAAATTTCCATCAGACTTGGGCATTACTGAATCCAGAAAATCTCTGCTCTGAGAAGACCTTCATGGCTGATATTCCCCATTGCACAAGCTATTTCCATACCTCCCTCATGCACACAGGTGTGCACAGAGGTGCAGCGTCTGCTATGTGCAAGGAAGCGGCACCTGGTCTTTTGCTGGCTTCACAATTCGCCGCTCTGTACCAAGGCATGGATGTGCTGTGGGCTGCAGGGGATGATTCAGATCAGCTGCCCATGGTTAAAGTGTCTTCTCCTAGCTTAAAAACAGCAAAAGGTTTTTTGCTGCCAACACTACACGTGGTTGTCGCTCGTTGTGATGCCAGGCTGCTGCCCCAAGCGTTACAGGTCACATCCTCTGCAGATGAGCTTGAGCTCGCTCTGTCTGCAGACCATGGCTAGCTGTAATTAATTTCTAAAGCAAGGCTTGCAGGTACTGATGTCATCTACAACGATGGGGAAACTGAAGCACAGGCACTGAGTAATCTGCCCAACCATGCACTGGAGACAGAGAGATGCAGTCTGGGCTGGAGATGGGACTTTCCAGCTCCTCTCCCAGGCTGTACTGCTGCCAGCCCATGGCTGCCAAGCAGAGCTTGCACTCAGTGTCTGCTGGGGCTCTCAGATGTGTGACGGAGTGTCTGAGGATGCAGGACAAGAGTCCCACATGTCACCACTACCAGGCTGCCTCAAAGGCAGAGAAGGGAGTGTGCAAGAAATCCTGGGAGATCCACAAGTCCTATCACATAGGGGATCACCTGGACCATAAAAGCAGAAAATAACTGAAAGCAGGGAGAAATAAAAAAGATGTGCAATAAATGAAAAAATGAAGTTTCAGGCTTTCTGTTCCTGTTTACAAGTGTGTGCAGAGTGACAGCCAGGGTGAGCGCTCAGCTGTTTGGTCTTTGAAAAGTTTCTAGGAAATGGCAGGATTTCAGATTCCCTCCTGCTCATTAGCCACAGCATCAGCAGCACTGCCCACCAGATCACGTTGCAAGACTGATGCAACCAGGAGGGTAGTACTGTAACTGCATATCCACTGCTGAAGAAGACACCTATTAGAATAGAGGAACAAAAAAAAATTTTTTAAAACCCTCAAAGGAAGCCAGATGTGTCAGAAGTTTTTTTCACAATGTTCAGGTTTGTCTGGAAAGCTCCAGGTCAGACCTGGCACATTCCTGCTGGCTGAGAAGAGGCACCCAGGCAGGAGCTGCCCTCGCCCCCACCCCCAGCCCAACCCAGGACATGAGAAAAAGTTTTTAGCTCTGCTGTCATTTCTCATAGCCACAAAACCTCATATCCATCTACCGGAGGTCCCAGTAGCCTGTGTTTCACCTGCTGGCACAGCTCCTGACCCAGACCAGCCTGAAAGCCCCACAACAGAGGACCCCCCACCCTGCTCATGGGGATTTTGGTGGGCGATTGGATCCTGCATCGCCACCGAGCAATGCACTGCTCCCATGCCAGTGCAAAGAAGAGAGGCATCCAACAGGAGGCCCCGGTGCCTTCCCCCCAAAAGCAGTGCTGGCACCGATGCACCATTTGCAGATGGGCTCCCCGCGGAGCTGCTGGGCTGCAGTTACAGCCCATTGCATCAGTCCACAGGTGTGAGCCCACTGCTTGAAGTTTTGGGGTGAGTACCAGCAAAGCAGCATCCCAAGGGCAGATGGCAAAACACCATCTTCCTGCAGCCCCAGCAGCTGACCCTGGGGAGGCCAAAAGAGGGACGTCAGTGCTGGGCTGGGTCTTCCTGCATCAAAAGGGGACCCTGAGGAGCTTTGTTACTTTGGGTAAAAGAGTCTTCCGAGGGCCCTTTTCTGAAAGATTTTTGCTCTATCCTTGATGAAAGTGGTCTGACATGAAGCTGCTGTTTTTTCTCTAAAGCAGGCTCTTCTCGTTGCTCTTCCTTCAAAGCATCCTCTGGGAGGAAGGACTGCATTTAACATATGAGCAAAGAACGTGCACACTGCTCCGGCTTGGCCAAGAGAGTCAGGTGAAGATGACTCCCTTCCCCTGCCAAGCCAGGATTTGATGCAGTCTCACGGATATCTCCAAATACAATGCTGCTGTGAGCTGGTCACATTCCTGGACTCTGCCTTCAATTTCACGGTAGGGCAGAGACTCCCCTGGGAGCCCAAAACTGCTGCCTGTGCCCCTCTGCTCTCTGCAGCATCCCCTTCCCATTCCCCTGCCTTGGTCTGTCCACGCCAGAGCTGAACTGGCCTTACAGACGACGGGGGGGTGCCCAAGACATGGTTTGGTTTTCTCTGTGCTGTGTGTAGCTGCAGCTGTAAATTCCTCCTCATTTCTGTAACATCTTGTGCAGCTTTTTTGCCTTTTTTCCCCCTATGTTTATCCTGCTTCTGCTTTTCTTCCCCCATGAGACCCAGCCAGAGGTTTTTTACACGTGGTATCAGCTGCTGTTTATCCCCACTAAATGCCTCAGCAGAAGCTGTTCAGGGTGGTATTGCAGTCTGGCGAGCTGGACCAGGACTCGCGAGGCTCCTGCCAGGCCCACAGTGGCCTCACAGCATGCACCTGGGCAAAGCCCTCATCCCCCATCAGTCCCAACACAGACCTCGGACACGAGTCACCTTTGCCAGGCAGGTGGGGACAGAACCACACCAAAGTGTGGGTAGCGTGGCGGCTTGCACTGGGAGAAAATACTGTCCTCTGCTGTCAGCGGAGCCCCAGCTGAAGGCTAAAGCCTCACCCATGCTCCCAGTCTGCAGCTCCATCCCTCCTGCCACCCCTGGCAGTGCCCGCAGTGCTGGGGTCCCTCTATGGCTGCCATGCTCAAAGCACACAAACCCTGGTTTGGACATGCTATCCTATCTCTAAAAGCAGCTGTAAACACACTTTTCTACTTTCTATTATTTTTTTTCTGCAGAATCAGGAGCATTTTATACTTAAAAGCCCCAGTGCCCCTGCACAGCACAGTGGGAAGATCCCCTGATCCCACAGTCTCCCTCAGTGTTCCAGCCTCTGTGGGAAGGAGGGTGGCAGGGGTCCCATGCCTTCCAAAATAGAATCACAGAATGGTTTGGGTTGGAAGGGACCTTAAAGACGATCCGGTTCTAAACCCCCTGCCATGGGCAGGGCCACCTCCCACTAGACCAGGCTGCTCAAAGCCCCATCCAGCCTGGCCTTGAACACTGCCAGGGAGAGGGCACACAAAACTAATCTGTGTTTGCTGTGTTGCTCCTCTTTATCATAATTTGTTATGCTCCCTTGGAGTCTTTTTGGTCCTGTTTGTCTTAATTTTAATTGCACAGAAACAAGAGGAGGGGAAAGGAAGGAGGAGAGAGAAGGAGGCTGAGAGAAGGGAAACATCTCCAGTCTTTCCGTCACCAGTGCTTACCTCCACGTCCAAGCATCTCCAAGGCCACTTCTGCAGGATTAGATGGTCTCAGGGCCACCCAGCACCCAAGGACTTGATATCCAAAGGCATTCTTTTGTTTTCCCTTTTCACGGCTGAGCACCCCCAACAGGCATTCTCATCCCTCCAGACCCCCATCCCAGACCACCTCTGGACCAGCCAGCATATATGAGCAGTAAGAGATACCATTTTTTTTCTGTCCCCATTTTTTCCTGGCCTGTGCTGATAAGGCCATTTTTAATCTTTTTCCTTTTCTACTCTGTGTGCCCAGGAGCAGCTTGTCAGCCATCAGAAGGGAAAGAAGGTTCCCAGACATGCTGCAAGGATGCAAAGGATTTGTTTGCCCAAATAATTCTTTGCACCTCTCCTTTTTCAGAGTAATGCCTTTTATTTTCCAAACCACTGTTCCAGTTTGCCAAGCTCTTTTTCAGTCCTACTCCTGTGCTCCAGGGCAGTGCCTCTCAGTTTAACATCATCTGCAGAGGTCAGAAGCACATGCCACAGGACCCAAATGACACAAAAAGCAAACAAACAAACAATCCCAAACCTTGCTTGAACTATCTCTGCAATGTGACCACAAACCATTGGCACCAGATGCAATTATCCAGCAAAGTCTGCACCCACCTTCTAGTAATGCTGCAGAGCACTATGTAGGAGGTGGTGTAAAAAGCCTTGGCAGTGCCAAGTAATGTGCCAAGTGTCCTGTTCCTGCATGTCAGCATCACCTCTTACCTTGTTACAGGAGAAAATCAGGCTGGTGTAGTACAATCTGTTACGATTGCTGTGCAGGTGCCGTGCTGCACTTTTCCACTCCTCTGGTACATTACCTGCCCTCTCCAAAGTTTCAGTCCTAATTACAAACAGTTCTGGGATTGCCTGAGCCAACTCTGACACAGTTTGAAGATTAATTTTCTCACGCGATGACAACCTGTAAATGTCTAACAGCTGTGGGTTCTTCCTCCTCTCTTGGCTGAGATTTCATTGTTTGCTATTGCTGTTCAACACCTAGCTCAAAAATGCAGCTTGCACCTCATAATGAAGACAGCGAATACAGCATTAGCCAGCTTGGCCTTTCCAGTGCCTTTTTTTTTCATTTTGAGTCTCACAGGAGGCTACCACTATGTAGAGGTTGATCAGAGAGCTAACTGTTGATTGATAGAGCAGCCCCACTGACCATTACACTCAGGTGATAATTGTTTTGTAATAATAAGGTTAATTACTTAACAATGCTAAGGACCTTAAAAGGCAGGGCTGGGGGCACCAGGGTACCTCAGTGCCTGAGCACCAGAGGAGAGAGCAGGATGTCTCTGTGTGGTGGATGTCGATAACTGCTAAACCTACAATACCAGCAAGAACATCAAGTGCTGGAAGGGGGGCTGGCTGTGCGCACCCAGCGCTCCGGGGCGGCTTGCCACCGGATTGAGGATACATCGCCTGGATCCCCGACACATCGCCTCGCCTGGATCCCCAACACACTATGTTGACTGGGACTGACAGTGAATCTGCTTGGGCTGTAGTATTGAAACCATGCATGTATTAAAGATGAAAAATGAAAAGAAACAGAAAGAGCTCTCGCTCTTTTCTTTAAAATTGCTTTTTTCTATGGAAAATGCACTTCTAGTGAGTAGCAACAAACTGGTCTTTTCTTGGCATGCATGTGAACCCCTAAACTGCACAGAAAGCACAAATTCAAGTTTTGGGTTAGCCCAGGGCATTCCACAATGCAGCAGCCTCCAAGGAGGAATGCCTGTTCTTATCCTTCAAGCACATATTTTGCTACAGAAGGCTTGCAGACTGATTGTGTGAAGGTGCAGGCTGTAAGGTCCAGACATCTCACAGCTGCCTCTTCCCCCTGTTTCCGTTCATTTGCCCCTGCTTGATTCAATTGACCCACTGCAAGCACAGTAGTCTAGTGCCAGGTTCAGCTGCTCGGCTTCCTTCATGCGAGTGAGGGTGCCTGATCTCATGCCTGGCCCTGGCAGTGCTCCACGAAGGGGGTGCTGCGAAACGCAGGCCTGAGTTGCTACCAAACGGCGTGTTTGGGAAGAGGCACTAATTTGCCAGTGCTCCCCTGGTGCCCGAGTAATCCTGCCTGGGGAGTTCTTTTTCCCCCCAAACAATATGCAAGCACAAGCTTTGTGAGCTTTCCTGCGCTGGTGCTCGCAGACTTGCCAAGGTGAGCAGGGCAGATCACAACCACCATGTGGCCGTGCTTCTGGTGGAGGAGGTACCACCACGGGACACCCCAGGAACAGCCTGCAACACGCTCCTAATGCAGCCACAGGCTCAGCAGGTGGCTCTGGGACTTGTCAGGCACTCAAAAGCACTCCAGACCTGTGGTACCACTGAGGTACTCGAGTGGGATGGGTAAGATGTTTGTAGAATGGACTTCTGGCAGGTCAACACCACTGCCACACTCAGCAAACTCCTCCTTAGCCAGAGTGGAAGGAAAGGTCCAAACACCCTTCGCTCTGTTGGCCAGTTACATTGGGTTTGTGTGAAAAGGTTTTGGTGGGAGGAAGCTACAGGGGTGGCTTCTATGAGGAGCTGCTAGAAGGTTCCCCCATGTCCAACAGAGCCAACACCAGCCAGATACAAGACAGACTAAACACCGCCCAAGCCCAAGCTCATCAATGGTGCTGGTAGCTGCTCTGTGATAACATATTTAAGGGGGGGA
>VZRW01008620.1:31718-53192 GCA_013398125.1 Aegotheles bennettii | reverse complement strand
GACCCATGGGGAGAGGATTCCATGCTGAAACGGGTTTTCTGGCAGGACTTGTGACTTGACGGGGGATCCACACTGGAGCAGTGTGTTCCCAAAGGACTGCTTCCTGAGGAAAGGACCCATATTGCAGGAACTGCAGCCCATGGAAAGGGCTCACACTGGAGAAGTTCATGAAGGACTGTCCCTGTGGGAGGGACCCCACACTAGAAGCAGGGGCAGAGTGTGAGGAGGAAGGAGTGCCAGAGACAATGTGTGATGAACTGACCATAATCCCCATTCCCCACCCCCCTGTGCTGCTGCATGGGAGGAGGTAGAGACACCGGGAGTGAAGCTGAGACCAGGAAAAAGGGAGGGGTGGGGCAAAGGTGCTTCAAGATTTGTTCCTATTTCTCATTATCCTACTCTGACTTTTGACTGGCAATAAATAAATTAATTTCCCCAAGCCGAGGCTGTTTTGCCTGTGACAGTACTTGGTGAGTGATCTCCCTGTCCTTCTCTCAACTACAAGTCTTTCATTATGCTTTCTCTCCCCTGTCCAGCTGAGAAGGGGAAGGGATAGAGCAGCTTGGTGGGGACCTAGTGGCCAGGCCAGGTCAACCCACCACACTGGGGCAGGACTGNGCACTGCTCTCCTGTTCTTCCCTTAACATCCTCCAATTCATTAAAGAATAAGCGCTGGGCCCAGCCAAGTGTGCTGGCCCCAGCTGATGGTCACTTTCACTTCCCACCTTGAACCTCCTTAGATGAACCTGCTTTTCACCCAAAGGGCTGTGTCCTCAGCCCCTCTCACCCTGGCTATCATCAGCACCCTGCCCATGAGCCCACCAGACCAGGATGCGGTTTAAGACGCCCTCCAGCCAGGACAGGGCTGACCTGCCTCTGGTGCCCTCTCCATGAGAGGGGGCTGGCCAAGCATCAGACAGAACCCAGTATACACACATTTTTAAGGCCCTTCACCCTGAAGCAGCACTTAGCAGGTAAAAACTGGTAGCGGTAGCACAGACCCATCAGACTTCTTTTTTTTTTTNGCATGGGAAGGTTTTGGGACAATCAACACCCAACATCTGCCCAAGACCTTCAGAGGACACTTTTTAGCCTGGAAAAGAAGAGGTTCCAGGAAGACCTTATAGCACCTTCAAATACCTGAAGGGGCTACAAGAAATCTGGAGAGGGACTTTTTACAAGGGCAGGTAGCAATAGGACAAGGGGTAACAGTTTAAAGCTGAAAGAGGGCAGATTTAGACTGGATATTAGGAAGAAATTCTTTGCTGTGAAGGTGGTGAGACACAGGCACAGATTGCCCAGAGAAGCTGTGGCTGTCCCCTCCTGGCAGTGTTCAAGGCCAGGTTGGGTGGGGCTTGAAGCAACCTGGTCTAGTGGGAGGCATCCCTGTCCCTGGCAGGGGGGTTGGAACTGGATGATCTTTAAGGTCCCTTCCAACCCAAACCATTCTATGACTCCCCCAGACTCCCACCACTGGAGGCAGGGAGGTCCATCCTCAAAGCTCAGCCTGCTAGCAAGGGTTGGGAGGCACCTTCATGAACCCAGCACCTGCCCACTTCAAGGGGCTTTGATGCAGTTCCTCCCACAAGTGAAAAGTTTGTTAGTGCTCCTTACAAACATGAGTGACATGTCAAAGCAACAGTTAAAGCTGCGGGTTGCAAAATAGCTCTGTGTTTGGTCTGACAAAGCTCTTCCTGAAGCTGTTAACTGAACTCCTGGACCTGTTATTAGTAACAAAGCAGTGGCAGTGATGCATTTAAAAAAATAACTCAGTGCCTCATTTAAACAATATTTTTCCCCATCAAGCTGCATTTTTTTGAGCCACTCATCCTTCAGAGGAAATGGTTTTAAAATGCTGGGCAAATTCACCCACTATGCTGCCTGGGGCTCTGGTCTAAGCTGGCTGTTTGGGTCATTCATGACCGCTCGTCATTGCTGAAGTCTACCTAAAACACTCCCTGTGTTTGGAGATATGCTGCACAATCAAGGCCACCCACCTGGGCAGAAGCAGCTTTGTTTATTTTAAAACATTCAGAGCATCATCCCCAGCCTGCCCAGGACAACCTGACCGCTCGCGTCCCGTCAGAGCTGTGAGCAGCGCCCAGGCAGGCAGCACTCACCCCCAGAGCTCCCCAGGGTGCACCCCATGTTTTTCTTTCCTGTATCACACCTCCAGTGCGAGGAGTTTCCACCTCCCGGCATCATCACACCTGCTGCAAAGGTCCCCAGCGGGATGGGCTGAGTGCTGGGACTGGCTCTGCGCCCCAAAAGGCAGCCGCCCCCGTGGGGGACTGGAGAGGTAGGAGCCAGTGGGCCCCCATGTGGTTTTGCTTTTGGTTCCCAAAACCAGCTCAGGCCATGCATCATACACAGAGCTGACAAATTTAATTGAGAGATTCAAGTTCTAGCCCTTTCAGCGTGCAGCAGATCTCAGCAGAGGACTCCAAACATTTAGAAGATGCATTCAAACCCAGTGTTGGGCACAAGCCAGTCAGTATTTTCTGAGGTGGCAGCCAGCAACTGCTCCCCACCAGCCAGATCAACTGCATGCTCCTGTTTAAATCCAGCAAAAAGGACTGATCCCAAGCACCTGCATGGAGCAGGTGGGATGTCCTCCCAGCTGGTCGCTTTCCTGGAAACTCATCCCCAAGACTTTCAATTTTGTGAACCACTCTGGCAGAAAAAGGGTATGCTCAGGAGAGTGCACAGCAGAAGCACATGTCCAGAACCCACGCAGATGTAAAATAACAGAGATTCACGGAACTTGGGTTTACTCATACAAAGGCACTGCCTAGTTATCTTGTGCCTGTGGGAGTAGGGTAAGGCGACCCAGTTTTACAGGGAATTTGTCATTGAAGGATAAAGATGTGTTGCTATATTGGGCAGACATACTCAGATGACTACAAGAAAACATAGTGATGGTGTAATCATGGGTGATGATGACCGCTTCTCGCACCATCTTTAAAGTTAGCACAAAGTGAGTTGTACAACAGAAGAGCCTTGCCTTTTTAAATGTTTTTGCTAGCAAAACAGCAAGAACAGCAGGTGAATATGGATGGCAGGAGGGAGATGAAAAGTGTTCACCATTTTGGCTTTAACTTGGGGAGTTTCTGCTCAGAAAAAGAGGAGGATGTTGAAAAGCACCCCAAATGTTAAGTTTCTCCTTTTCTTTCAGTTGCATGCCCTGCTTGCCCAATGCTCAGTTTGCTGACCTGTACAGTGCTCTAGGTTTGTGGTTATACGTTGGAAAGAGTTTATTTTGCTTGCCAATTTTCATACCGTGTGGAACTTGCCCTGCTCCTCATATGGGTGGGCTGGCATCTCTGCAATGGCCACTGCACCTTAAAAATAAAATGCCAAGAAGGGTATTTAATTTCCGCCAAAAGCAAAGGTGCTGGGCACCTCCACTCAGACACCACCAATAGGCCCAACACAATGGGGAGTTCTGACATCAACACCATCCCTGCTGAACTGCTGCTCCCTCACTGAAAGTGAATGGGATCATCTGAAAGGGTGAATCCTGGCCCCACTCTCTTGAGGACCCCCCTGATGCATATGGCCACTGGGACCCAGCAGCTGGCCTGAAGGCAATGAAAAGCGCTGCTCTTTGCTGGCATCATCTGCCTTTGGCAGAGGCAAACATGGCAAGTGGAGTTTAAAAAGCAGAAAGCAGAGGACCTCAGGCATCATCAGCTGCTGAGATATTGCTCCCAAGCAAGGGAGTACTCACTTGCCAAAACCCCGTGCAGAAAAGTTCCCACAGAAGAGACAGCTCCTCTCCTCCTGTCAGGGCAGCAATTTCTTTCCTAACATGAAGCCACAGCCTGAGCTGCACCTTTGGGTTGATTTAATCTGCTCCCAGGCAGTGGGAGCACCGATGGCAGGAGAGCACCATGCAGCCACCCCCAGCAGCGTGAGGCTTAGGGCCTCTGCTTTTGCAGCCAAAGTGAGAGGGGCTCAGCTTCTCTACCAGTCCGATGGACTCCTTAGTGCTTGCTAATTCCACTTGTTTCCCTGCACTTTTTTTGTTCCTGTTTCTTTTCTTTTTTTTTTATCTCTGCACCACAAAGCTTTCAAGTCTCCACCATGATGTGAATTTCAGCTGGGTGGTTACCCGTGTGTTTGCTGCCTGCAGTCCCAGGTGGACCATCCTGTATCAGACCCCATATCTGTTGCATCTGGAGGGCTTGGAGTTATAAACTAGCTTTCACCTAAAAACTTTGGTGCTGCAGCCTTGTGGTGAGGGGAGAGCTGGCCAGGCTGCAGCCCTTAGGCATGACTGCTGTGGGTAAACTCCTCCCATGCTGCACTTGGAGGAGTGTACTTGGGCTGATCTGTCATCTGCCTCTGCACCTCAACAACAAGGAGAGGCCCCTGTGCATGATTCACCCTGTATGTGGCCAGGCTGTACCAGGAATCCAGCCTTTTCAAGGATGACAGCTGAGGCAGCAATAGCTAATCAAACTGAATAAAGAAAGGATTATTTCCACAGCTGCCACTCGATTGCAACAGCAGTCCCAGGGATCTACAGGAACCCACAGAAATACCCACAACTTCAAGGCTGGTTCTACTCCCCCGACTCCCAGCACGGTCCCATCCTGATCTGCTGATGCATCACTGCACATCACTGTCTGCAAAGACCCCTGGCAACCACTGGCAATAAGACCTCGAGGTAGCTGGACCTCTGGTCTGGATCAGCATGGCCATTTCAGTGCTCCTGCCTTGGATAAAGGATTGCTGCAGACATCAAGTCAGTCTTACAGCTCTCTTTGAAACCTTCCTATTTTTCAGCATTTCTAGGAACTCCTGGAGATGGAGAAGCCAGAAACAGTTTTCTAGCAAAGATAAACCCGTTTCCTGTTCATCTTTAGTATTTCCTCATTTAATACCCCTATTGTATGATGGCCTGGTAAATACTTGTTTCTTGCACAGGAATGCATCCAGGCAGGTTCTGAATGTCTCCAGAGAAGGAGACTCCAAAACCTCTCTGGGCAGCCTGTCCCAGTGCTCTGTCACCCTTAAGGTAAAGAAGTTTCTTCTCATGCTTAGATGGAACTTCCAGTGTTCCAGTTTGTGCCTGTTGCCCCTTGTCCTCTCACAGGGCACCACTGAGAAGAGTCTGGGCACATCCTCCTGACACCCACTCTGTAGATATTCATGAGCACTGATAAGATCCCCTCTCAGTCTTCTCTTCTCCAGGCTAAACAGACCCTGGTCTCTCAGCCTTTCCTCATGAGAGATGCTCCAGTCCCCTCATCATCTTTGTAGCCCTTCACTGGACTCTCTCCAGTTGTTGTCTTGCTTGAACTGGGGAGCCCAGAACTGGACACAGCACCCCAGATGTGGCCTCACCAGGGCAGAGTAAAGGGGAGGAGAACCTCCCTCGACCTGTTGGCCACACTTTAACTCTTTTCCATTCACAACTCCCCCATCACCAGATGACTCTGCATTTAAGGAGTCTTTCTCATTGTTCATATCCTGCTTGCCAGAGATTTTGTTCATGCATTCAGCAGCCCTAATCAAAGAGCAGGCTTTCCTAATGCCAGCTCTGCACTCATTGCTGCTAATGATCCCAGCTTTTCATTTAACTAGTACTGGGTTCAGTTCATAAATGTAATTTTCTTTCCCTTTCGCGATCAAATTGGATCTCCAGGTGAGGAAGCCCCTTTACACTGATGCAGCACTAGAGGATATGCTGGAGTCTAGAAAGACCTTCCTGGCCTCTCTCCAGCCAGCACCATGCTCAGTTTTGCCTGTAAATTTATCTCGTGATTACATATACGCACTGATACACACATATATATGCACATACATGCATATGCATGGTCAAAGGAGGATGTAGGCAGATCCCCAGCTGAAGGAGCCCAGCCCTCCTGAGATGCCAATATTCCTACACTCCTGTAATTTGGCAGAAAATTACCCCCTAGACCTGGAGACTTCACAGTCCCAAGTCCCCGGCCTGGCAGGGATTATCAGAAGTCCATCTTGCTTTGGTGCGAATGAGGCATCTGACCCAGAAAGGCTGATGCCAAAACCCTGGAGGCTTTGGGACTTCCCTCTTGCAGTTGCAGGAACTCTAGACAAAAAGTCCACGGAGAAAACTGGGAGTTCTGCCCACCAAACCCTGGGTGCAGCCAGCTCCCGGCCGATAGGGCAGGTTGCTGCCAGTCTGAGAGGCCTGGTGGGGTACGCCCTGTCCCCAGAGTCAGAGTGGCTGCAGGATGGACTATGGATGTGTGTGTCTGCACTGCAAGCATTTTACCGTAAAGCCCTCAGAAAATGGCTTCTTTAATACCTGAGCTGCCTTCTCAGGCTGTCAGTCACAACATATTTCAGTGGTGTTAAAGTAACCCAAAACCAGAATGAGGGGAAGAAAGACCAACCTTATTTTCCTATGGATGATGCAAGCTTCTCTGTGATCTCATCACATCTTAGTTTTCTGATCCTGACCCACATGTTGGGTGGGGCACAATGTAAAAAAGGTCTGAATAATTTGTTATTGACCCAGCAGGGGAAAAAACAAATAATGAACAGATTATTATCAAGGAGCCTCTAAAGTAGAGGAAGAAGAATTGTCTCACCATGGATGAGAAACTCTTTCTGTGGGTAAATTACAGCTAGCTGTGACCACTGAAAAAACAACTTATTGGGTCCAATGTCCCAGCTCCAGGGTTTTCCTGCGGTGTTGGTACCGTGGTAAGTGTGGCACACACCACTACAATTTGGATAACCCACACCCACAGACAGACACGCATGGAGGCACAGCTATGCTCTGCGCCCAAAAACCCTGTGCCAAGACCTTTTGTCAAACTAGGGCTCATTTTTTAGTGTTTATACCAGGACAAAGTGCCTCACCTGCAGCAGGAGCTTTCCTGAGCACAAGCATCAGGATTTGGAGCATAGGGTTCCCATTATAACAAACATTCCCAGGAAAGTTGCTAAACGAGGTAAAAAAAAGTTGAACTGGGCTTGTTTTGCTGAGTCAGGGTGACGTAAAGGTGCTTGAAAAGAACAAACACTCCCACTTTTGAGTCATCTGATAAAATCACATACCTTGGCTATCTCTTAACTCTGCTGATACCAAATGACTTAAATGGAAAATACTCAGTAGTTTTGTGGATTGCCAGGGTCGAGAAGGCTGTTGGGAATACACTGGCTGCCTGGGGGACGGGAGGGTGATGCATATGGTTCCTGTGCGTTTACACCATCCCTCATTCTGGCCTCACTTGGCCACAAAGGAGGAGTGCCGTTGCTCTGACAGTAAAGTTGAGCTGGTATGAAAGTGGGGTACGATCAGAGCCAGGCACCTGGGATTTTTCAAAGCCCAACTAGCACAGAAGATTTTGTACCAGGGCACCTATTTCAGACCTGGGGCATCAACCTAGGATTATGCTACTGCTTGGTAAAAGCAAACTAAGCCACCAAATACAACAAGTTCGCACAGAGCCGTAGGTGCAGACTAGCAAAACCCTTGGGTTAGTGGTGTGGAAAGCGGGTAGAGGCAGAGGGACCATCCTGCATGCCCTCGCCCAGTGCCCAGGAGGATTCTTCACCCCTAGAGGACAGGCAGGCAACATCAATGGCTTTCATGCACGTCCTGAACATCTGCAAATGAGCAGCATGGATTTTCCTAAGCACTTTTAAAAGCCTCGCCCCCATCATACCCTGTCATATGATCTTTCCTCATAATGCATTTCATTTGCACTTTCCCTGCTTTGCCATTTGCTTCTGTGGAGCAACAAGGCATGGGGTGAACCCATGCGCTCATCCCTACAGCAACAGGCACATCGCTGCCAGAGCTGGAGTCTTTTCATTTGGGCTATGGGATGGTTTTGAGGTGGTATGGTGTCACAGGTGATGATGTTTCACCAGGGCTTGTAGGAAGTAAAGCAATGGCCATGATGACTGCCAGGACTGTATCCACACTGGTGGCACTTGCAGATTTGTGTGCTCAAGTGTAGAGAGGAGATGGATGAGGGAGGATGTCTGCATCCCTAACTACTTACTATTCAGTTCTTCCCAGGCCAGTATTTTGTTTACCTAGAGTACATTTGCCAGCCATCTTTAGCCAGCAGCTACACTGGCTTTTAGCATCCTTTTTCCCCTCACGGGTGGTGCTCATTTCCCAGGGAACATGAAGGTTGCTGATTCCAAATTCAGCAAAGACGGCTCAGAATGATCTGCTGCCTTGTGGCCCAGGAGCAGAGAGCTGAACTGCAGTGGGGAGGCACCCAGCAGAGCACCTCCGCACACACCAGCCTGCAGGAGCAGAGACCCTCACCCCATCAGTCTTGGAGCAAGAGCCAGGCACCACTCTTGCTGCTTAGAACGAAAGCCGAGCAGAGTCCCAGCTCTGTCAGGTTAATAACCAGTTGTAATAAAGACAACTAATGCTATGAAATAGTAAAACAACTCTCAGCTAGGCTAAGAATGTCACTAATGGATATTTTTCTGGCCCTGCTTCAAAGCACAATGATGGGCTTTCAGCAGAGCAATTAATGCAATGCCCAGAGTGGAAATATCTCACCTGAACCAAGTCCCTCTGGGTGGTTTGGCTGCAAGTTGTGCTCATGCTTAAGGTTCAAAGGATGTAAAAAGGTTTTAAAAATTTGGGGAAGGGGAATGAGAGGAAAGCACGCACATTTTCAAAAAATACCCTCTGGCTCTTCTTAAGAGGGACAACTCAGAGCACGGGGTGCTATGGCATGCTGGAGAGGTGAAGTTACCTAAAACTGGTTCTCAAGAGGGAACAGGTAAAACTGCTTCATCCTCATCTCTCTGTCCCTGTGCCGTGTTACACCTCTGTGAAGAAGGCAGCTCTCCTCTAAGGACCCCGTAGCTGAGGGGAGGCTTGGGGTCTGCTCACCTTGCAGCAGGTGGAGGGCACTGGGCAGACAACCCAGACCCACAGGAGCACCTTGGGGTGCTGGGAAGCAGTGCTGCACCATGCTCACCTCCAGCTGTGGGATCAGGCAGAGGCCTGCTAGCGCACAGTAAGACACAGTGGGATCCATGGGGAAATCTCTGATTTCTCTCCTGCAGCTGCTCTTCTGCTGCCAGGCAGGTCAGACACAAGCTGCGGGCTTGTATTAAGAGCAGCAGAAAAGGAAGCTAATGGGTCAAATGCTTTTTTTTCCTTGCTGTCTGTCAACTCGCATTGAACTGGGAGGGCCACATATGGTCACCTCCCTCCAGGCAGAGGGGCAGGAGAGGGGAGTCCAGCCATCATCATAATCAGCTTTGGCCCCAGAGAGCAGCCCACAGTGCTCTGGGGGGCGAGCGGGAAGGCACTGTGCTGCAGTGCTCAGCGCAGTAGCAGTGGGAACCCTGATGTGGTGCTTCTGATCCAGGCAGAGGCAGCCAGGGTTATTGATCACTGCACCAGCTGTGGTCCAGATCAGCCCTCAGTACCATGCAGATCTTGGCCACAGGCAGCTTCTCTGATCTCAGAGTAAACCCCAAACCCTGAGCAGTCAGGCCAGGAAAGGCCATTTCTGGGGCTGTGGGGTCAGATAAAGGGAAACATGGGGGTAAATGCAGCATCTGGATTCACTAGTAAGCACTGAATCTCCCTGAAGCTTGGGAGAAATTAATCCAAGAGGTTTGCCTCAGGCTTTCCTCTCTTTTTCACCAGCAATCACCCACAGTCAGAAGCAGGACAAGTATTTCTATGGACCCGGGTGTATTGCTCACTGAGACAGGCACCACTGGCAGCGCCACAGACCTGCAAGGATCTTCTGTCTTTAGCAAGCACAGTGCAAGTGGTGTCTAAAGAAGCTTCCTGACTCTGCCTCACAAGCTAGCTTTAGCAATAACCTGCCACAATCTCTCCTGGGGAGCAAATAAAGTTCAGCTCTCAGCTCAGAGCAAATCAAGAAAATTCACTTTGGAGGAGTGGCTGATCTGTAAGTGCGGTTTAATTGCAGCAGAGCAGCCTGTCCAAATGCACCACATTGAAGGAGATCCCACAGCTCTTTTCTGCCTGTGAGTCTAGGAGCTGAAGACAGTGTGCTCAGATAAAAGAGCACAGCTTCTTGTGCTGCAGACAGAGCGCTGACAAGTGCTGGGCTTATTACGTGTCATTGTGGCAAATCCATTTATCCTACTTACTCCAAAAGGAATGAGCGACACGACGTTCTGTAATTTTGAAGTCAATTTGGCGGTGATTAAGTGACAGAAAACAGAGACTGAGTTATCTTTATTTATAAAATCCAACAACATTAGATCTTGAGCATAAAACCCAAACTACTAAGCTTCCCCCCCTCTCCGACTTCAAGAATTTAAAACATTGCCAACTTATCCAAGTAAAAGAGTCCTGTTGATGGCAAGAGGCTGCCTTTTCAAAGGTCAGACCAATTCACAAACTAATTTCTGCATGTAACATTCAGCAGCTTGGTCATAAAGGGGGTGAAGAGAGAAGCATTTCCATGGGCTACCTCCCCTTCCCCCTAAAGTCACTGTCTGTCCTCCAGCAACTGAGCCTTACAATAAAATGTAACAGGAATCAAACTGCTTCTGGTTTTGATTTGTGCAAGACCAAAACCTCAGATACATCAGGATGTGAGTTCAGCAATAAACACCCTAAAATATCCACTGATTCAGCTTTCTTTGAAATATATATTGGTATCTAATGCCGTTCTTGTTCCACATCCCTAGAAGTTACATCAAAGTTAGGTCCTACTTTGTAGAGATCATTCCTGGTACAGATATGCGTAAGAAAGGGGGATTTCAATGTGCACTTGCAATAATTTTGCCAATTTTTGTCCCCCTTTTTTTAGTGGTAACAGAGTATACAGTGACTAAACAGGTAATATTAACACACCAAAGATAAAACACACCTTTTTCTTTGGTTTACTGATAAGGATCCTTAGTTTCTGGAAAACAACCCTGTTCTACTCAAGTCACCAGATCCATGCCAACTAATAAAGAGGGCCAAGCAAACCCAAACAGAATACAAATCATCATGTTTTATTATTGAAAATAGGAGAGGGTTTCTGTCCAGCTGCCAGGAACTTAATGTAGATTGGCTGGGTGTTTCTTGTTTCAAAGTCCTGACCTTTCATTGCTGTTTGAATTTGCACCTTGGTATACATCTGGGAGAGGTGACTGCATCTCATAATGAGCAAATCTCTTAATTATGCCAGCAAGTAAAACAAGATAGAAATCAGGAAAAAGCAAGTGTCTTACTGGGAAAAGCAAATCTCTTACTGGGAGTAGGGAAGCAGACTCTGTAAGACTGGATGTGGACACATCTCATACTTGGGGGAAGGTGGTGGTTTTTCTCCAAATATGCTTTGCAGCAAGCTTTCATGGTCTCTGTATTCATTGGGCACTTATTTCTACCTGTGCCAATGAGTAATTGGAGCCTCAACTTCTCCAAGCCTGGACCCGACTCTCTTGACCAGAAAACTGCATGCAGCTCGGATACCTCTTTTGCTAATATTTCAGCCCTGAGGGCCCAAGAAAGACAGCCCATGGGAGAAAAGGGAAGCTACCTCTTGGGTGAATGTTAGCCAGAAACTCAAAGTTTACACCCAGGGTCATGCACAATTTTGGGGTGGCCTGCTCCAGGGCTGGTTAGTGTTTAATTGCAGGACCAAATAGACAAAGGCATCGGATTAGGAATTTTCTTATCTACCTCTTGATGAGACTGCATCCCAGTAAATACCATTTTGCTACTGAACGCCTGTGCTGTGGTGTTGAGGTATTACTGGTGTTTTGGGTTTCATCGATGCAAAAAAAAACAAAACAGAAGGATGAGGACAGACTTGGTTTTACACAGTCCTGAATGGCTTTATACTGGGTGAGGGCTGTAGAAATGAGAGTCCTGATCAGGTGTTAGGGATTGTCCAGCCCACCTCAGCCCAAGGTAATGTACATCAGCTGAATTCCAACCTATATGGCAGTCAAAAGCCACGTGAGCCAGCCACGACAGAAGAAGAGGTACACACAAAAGAAAAAGCAGCATGCACTTCAGTAGCCCTTGCCTCCCGCCCTGATCAAGAAAACAAAAAGCCAGTAACCAGCCAATGTAAATTAAGGCCAGAAGTCCTCTTGGAAACACCAGCTTTGTTTTGAGTCAACACGCACCAGCCAGTTCATGCTGATGGCCCTTGAGTGGGCAGGGCTGGCCTGGAGATGGCCAAAGGCTGGAAATACTTTCAGGTATTGTAATCATCAGGGTTGGTTTTCATGCTGGACATGTAACAGCCCAGACCTCAGTGCCCTCACGGTCTTGTTCTCTGCATTTTGGCTGCTTTAGCAAACTTCCTTTGACCCCTCAGCCAGCCATGCACTGGCCTTGCCCTTAAGAAAAGCAAGCCTAGCCTGGGTTCAGAGATCCCAAAACCCAACAGCAAACCACAGCCTTTCTCTCTGCCCACACCCTCAGCTGCCAAATGAAGTGCCTTTGCAACCACCCACCAGTTTCAGCACTTTGCTGAATTGCGGCCTGAAACCAGCGTCTCAAACCTCATGGTGCAAAGCCTGGCTCCCGGAGAGGAGCAAGGCTGGAGGAGCCCAGTTCTTCCCTCCCAGTGAGTTCATTTTCAGCAGATAAGGAGCAAAGGTGCCATGTAACAGCACTTGGGAATGGGGCCACGTTTCCCACTGACATGAGCTGAGTCCCCACTGGACCAATTTATTTTTGCACACAACCTTCCCCCCAAAAAATAAAAGTTTGCTGCAATGACAGCACTCTCTGTAAAAGGCTGTTGACAAAAACTGGGTCTTTATTCAAATACTGAAAGGAGAAATTACTAAAAGGAGAGCCCTTAATCTTGTTAAGAGCTTGGTGGACTCCAAAACATTAATTGGCCTGTCTAGACCAACTCCTTGTCTGGACACAGTTATTGCAGCCTCTCTTGCAAATGTTGAAATTAGAGCATGAGACTACACAAAAAAAAATGAATTACCTTTCTTTACATTGCATCACCCTATTTCCTGCCTGCAGCCTTTTTTTCCTTTCAGTTCTTAACAAAAAAGGACAAACTTCTGCATTTCTGTTTCTGTACTGCTAAGTTGCTGTGATTTGTATCTGCTGGGAAAAAGTTAGGGCTGTGATGGCATCATAAGGAAAATACATAAATATGATGCTAAAGGGTAAGCCTAGGACAGAGGGTGCTCAGCTGCCACAGCTGCCACACTGGAGTTGTGCAACACAAGCGCAGGTGAAGGGCCCCTGATGAACTCCATGGCAGCGTCCAAGTTTACAACTTGGATTTGGGTCAAATCTGAAGAAAAACTCTAAATCTTAACGCAGATATGGCTGAGACAGGATTCCCCCAGGCCATGGTCAGGGGCGTACTCTTCTTGGAGCAGAGGAGGCCTCATCTATCCTGTGGACTGGTGCTTCCTAGGTGCAGGGCTGTGACACTGACGGGAAAAGCCAGGGTTTATCAGAAAGCAGGTGACCATGACAAAACCCACCACTTCACGTTGACTCCTCTGGCACCCCCCTCTGCAGACATCCTGCTGCACCAACACCATCCACCGACACCAAACACGGGGTGGCCACGGAAAAAATCAACACCTATCCTTTCAGCATGGCACCCAAGCCCAGATTGGGGTGTCCAGCCCATTTGCCTCTGGTGGCAGTAGCACTGTGTCTCTCATCAGGCCAAGGGTGCCCGGAGGCTGTTAATGAGTGTCACACTTCTCTAAAACTTCTCATCAGTCATTCTGGTGTTGCCATGAGAAGAAATTGCATGGCAATAAACCAGAATTGTTTGGTTCCTGTTAATTAGCCAGAAAGGTGGTAAACACTAACTACCCATATAAGAATCATGTGATGCATACAGATGTTGAGGTCCCTCTCTCAGCTGAATGCTTGGTTTGTTGTGTTGTTTCTTTTCAATTGGAGGTTTCCGGAGGTGGGCTGTCTCTTGTGTGCTCTAGGATATGACAGCATGCACACGGGGGGTTAAATGTGCGGCATGGGAAGGAAAAGCAGCAGCTATGCCTCCTTGCATCATTAATCACCCTCCACATCCGTCACCCTCCAGCGGGTCAGGGAGCTGGTACAACAACACTGGCCGCAGCAATGTCCACATGTCCAACAGGGCAGAAAATGAAGGGAAGGTCCACACGATCCCTTGCATCTTCACTAAGCATGCGACTACAGCTTGACTGGGAGGTCTGTGGTCAGCAGGCAGCACAGCCAAGTAACTTGAAGGCTCAGGTTCGGTCTGGTTATAAAGAGGGTGGAGAGTGATCCAGTGCTCCTCTTTCCATCAGGCACTGCCACAGCTATTGAGGGTCCCAGCAGAGAATGGTGGCCTGGTCTACATAGCTCCACACCTGGTGGGGAAAGCCAAGTCCTCTTTTCACATCCTGCAGGCTGCTCAGGAGAAGGCTCCATATTCCTCTGCTCCAACAGAGAAGATGCCCGGTGCTGACAGATGCCTGAAACCCATCACTGGCATTTGTGTCATCTATGGCCAGGCGTACACTTGGGTAACATCTGCTGGTGGTCACCATGGCCATTTGGATGGATCCACAAGCCCCACATACATGTTGGCTAAGCAGCTGTGAAAGCCTTACAAAACAGAGGACAGCTGCCACCAGTGTTTATGTGACACCATTTACAGCACCTCTTCTGCCCAGATTTAGCAGTGGTTTGAGATGGCCAATGGATAAGTCAGACTAGACGGGAGGCTCCTCCACCCTGGGGCTCTGACCATGTGGTTCCTCAAGCCTTCCTGTCATTGCATGAATCATGGCCACCTCCAAGCGCGTAGAAGAGGCAAGTGAGCAGATGCGTGCCCCATGAGGCAGCCAGCTAGTGTTGTTTCTTCCTGTCTGCTTTAGGGCATCTCAGCAGAAGACAAGTCTTCAACTTGTTTTGATCTGGCTAGCGATTTTAGTTGCCCTGGTTTTCAACTGCTTTATGACAGGTACCTTCAAGGAGCCTAAGTTTTTACAGGATGTGGTGACCATCTTCTCATGCATCCCTGTACTCTAAAATTGGGTGCAGTTGGACACTGTATAATTTGTACATACAAAAAATACAATTGCTTTGAAAACTGTCAGCTGGAGCACTTCTGCAGTGTAAACGCAGGCTCTTCAGCATAACCTGTTCAGGCGCAGAAATACAATTACGTGTGTTCTTTTGGAAACTGGAGCTTGTGCACATCTCCCTTCAGGGAGGATTACATTTCTGATAATGAGCCTATATGAAATCATAGGCTATATGTTTTTTAAACTTAGCTCCATACCCACACACAGCATCCCCTGACTTGATCCAGCACCAAGAGATGGAGCACTCTCTGTTTTGGGTAAGGAAATGAGGCAGTAATGTTTCATGGACTACAAAGGCAACCATACACCTGCATTTTGAGGGTTTCATCAACCCCCCAGCCTGGGGAGAGTCATGACTGCAAGGGCAGAAAGCAGTGCTGAGGTGATGCTGTAGTGCTCTGAGGTCCACCTTGCAGGAGGGATGTGATGCCACCCCAGGCATAAGGCAGCGTGGAGGTCCCAAGACATCCTTAGATGGTGGCCCAGAGCCAGCTTGCCCCTCTCTTTCCATCATTTCTCCTCTACACTGCTGCCAGCTCCTTACTGCACCTGCTAAAATCACCTCAGCCACCAGCTTAGCTCATTGCAGGGTCCCAAAAGGAACACAAAAGTAAAAGCTGTATAGGTATCCTAAGACAGATACCACACTTGCTCTTCTGAAGCTAGTGAACATGACTCAATGCCCAGCACCTGTTCTCTTTTTTGGGGGGTGTCATTTCACACAGAGAGCACCATAGCGGTCCTCTGAGCACAGGGATCCTGGGGCTGAATTTGTCTCTGCCATGGGCCAGGGATTGTGCAGTGTTGGAAAGACAGGGAGGATGTGAACCTCCCGATAAGGCCCTGGACAACTCTCTGGCCTCAGCGGACAAACCACATCACATATTTTTAAATCAGCTCTAGCAAATGCATCACTGCTGAAGGTCAAAATCTTCAGTTACCTCTGTGGCTTATGCAGAAGAAACACCTGGAGGCCCAACACCTGGGTCCCCCAGACTGCAGGCTGTGCAGGTAGGCAGAGGTGTGCGAAGCAGATTCAGAACTACACAGAAATGCAGTATTTTACTTTCAGATGAAGAGTAACAGAGCATGGTGAGGAGAGGGGAAAAAATCCCAGGAGAGGTCAGGAATGAAGAAAAAAAAAGCAAGTTGGGGTCTAGGGGGGAAGCTTGAAGAGAGAGAGAGAAACAAAGCAGAACAGCTTTTGGTATAAGGTACTCAAAAGTAAAGTTTGACATTGGTACCAGTTTGTCATTTGAATGCAATGCAAAGCGAAATGAAAAACTGAACCTTCGTTTTCCCCATGCCACTTCTCACATGCTGCTTCCCGCAAGCAGCACAGCGTGCTCGGCTACAACAGGCTGCCAAAAGGTGTTGGACCTGTGTTCACCTGGGAGACCAGACTCAGGCTTGATGTGAGGACATCTGAATGGTCGCAGTCAGAGCAAACACTTAGTGAAACCGCAGGAGTCCGCCTCCGGTGTATATGGATTTTTTCCTGTTACCAAGCTTTTAGAAGGCAGCTAAGCATAATTACAGCTTGCAGCTTCCCTACATTGCTTTACAAAGCACTCAGGCATGACATTGACCCTGCACACTGCTTTCAGCGAGATGTGAGTGTTACTTCATTGACAACACACCAATCCAGTGTGTTTCATTCACAGAACTTGCACTTAAGACGAAGAAAATCAAGAGGACTCGGCAGACTGTGCTAGCAGATGCTGAGCGAGACTGCCAGTCCTTGGGTGGGCCATGTTGATTTCCTGGGAACCCCTTGAGGAACCCTCCGAGGAACCCTCCTATCCATACGACAAAGAGTATCCTCATCTTGGGTGAAATACATAAATCAGTCATTTCCAGATACTCATCTTATTTCGGACAAAGTCTGAATGAAAAGCCCTGGACTGATTCCCTAGTATATTGGGTTTATGTGGCAAGGTTTGGTAGGGGGGGGGCTACAGGGCTGGCTTCTGTGAAAGAGATGCCAGAAGCTTCCCCCATCTCTGACTCAGCTCCAAGACGGACCCAGCACTGGCCAAGGCTGAGCCCACCAGTGATAGCGGAAGCGCCACTGCGATAATGTATCTAGTAAGGGGGGAAACCACAAGCGGAGAGAGGAGTGAGAATATGGGGGAGGAAGAAATCTGCAGACACCAAGGCCAGTGAAGAAAGATGGGAGGAGGTGCTCTAGGTGCTGCAGACAGATCCAGCAGCATGCCCTATGAAAAACACAGGATTCCTTAGAAAAAATGCAGATCTGCTTGTTCTAGCTCCTGCTCCCTGAGGAAGGACAGAGGCTGTGAGCATGGAGGAAGTGACTGAAAATCTCAGGCTGAGTTTGAGATATTTAAGGCAATTACACATCAAGTTTAAGTCTCTCAGCTTGAGACCTGAAGTGCCTTGATACTGGAGAGTGCAAACATCACACCAGCGTTACCTTCCTTTCTGGAGACCCAGATTATGCCATAAACCCAGATGAGTTCACAGAAGGTTTCTTTAAAAAGAAACAAATAGGTTCCTTCTAATATAAGGCCAAAAAGCACCAGCTTCATCAGCTGTGGAGTGTTTCCTTTATACATATAACTTACCAGAAATGGAGCAATAATGAGTGGCAGAGAAGTAACACACATTATTTCTTGGCTCTCAAGAGGAAGTGCTTGGTTAACCAATACTCCCCCTTGGTAAGGGGAGATGAACTGTGGCCAAGATCTTAATTCTCTTTTTCTTTTTTTCTCAGCTTCTCATCTTTTAACCAGATGTGCTACACCAAGTGTTCAAAAGACTCTGAGTAATTATAGGTAATTTGGGGGAATTGGTAATACAGCATCTTGGGAGACAGAAGCATGTTTGCTCTGTGTCATGCTAGCACAACACCAAGCACACCTATCTAATTATTAAATATTTATTGCACCTTTAATAGGTCAGTTACAAAAGCAAAATCCTCCAGAAGAACAGGCTGGAAGGAAAGGGAAAGTACAATTAAAGGCTGCTGCTTTGTTGCAGTGTCAGGGCCAGGTGCAACACTCATAATTTCCATTGTAAGGCACTGGCAAACAACCTCGCCTTCCTACTATAAAATCTGATGCAGCTGTGCCCAGAGTTGTTGCCTTTTGCAGCTTCCTCATTTCTGCAACTCTCTGCACCACTGCGTAATGCATCAATGGACATGGCTGACCAGCTGTGCCATGGCTGCAGTAATATTTTCCCTGTAGCTGTCCCTTTTACTGCATCACACATTTGAGAGGTTGGGTGACTTAACAGTGTTTTTGGGAAACAGAAGTTTGTCTTAGATAAGCTCATAGAAGCTTGGAGTGGTTAACTTGTGAGAAGTTAGCACAAGCTGCTGGGTATGGGTCCCTGCTCTCTTTCGTTTTCCTTCATTCTTCTTCCATCGCATGCCTATGGGGAAACGGAACATGAATGACTACAGTGCACCAGAGCCCAAAGCTTCCAAGAGCTGGCTTTTCCAGCTGGTGAACACTTTGCAATGCTGCCCTCAGGATGTCTAGCTGCAGACCTCCAGCCCGCTTCGGGTCTCACCGCTTGATAGTGTTTCCTCCAGCCACCAACATGCAATGTCTCACAAAGCAGAAAAGACAAAAGCAACCCCTGGGAAGCAGATCCATGTCTCCAGAGCCCAGCAGGTTTGCTTGCCATCAGCTGCCAACAGTGAAATGCAGCTGGAAAGCAGCTGACAGAGCCACATGTGGGGCTGTGGGAGCATCACCCTTGGGACCACAGCTCTGGCTCATTCACCCAGATGGATGCCCTGATTTAAGCCCTACCTAAATTGTAGTCCTGAAGGGATCACTGCTTCCCACCTTTCCCACTCAGTTTCCCACTCTTCCCAGCAGTTCAGAAAGGACTGAAAATATGATTTGTTAAGCCTCCAGGACTTTCTGCAGGCCTGACCCCGAGGGCACTGAGGTTCACTGCCAGCTCTTGGCGAAGCCCTTCCCCACTGCTGGTGCATGTTGCTCTCACCTATCAGGTGACAGAATCAGCGTAAGCAGAGTTCAAAAAAATAGATGCCTTCTGTCACAGGAGCTTTAAAGTTGATTAAAAGGACAGATTTTCTCATTCGAATGTTTGTGAATGTTTGTGCATGGGTTCTCCAAACATACAGCCCTTTTTACTGGCCTGCATCTAAGTGGTGTTAATTAATTCACTTGAGGCCACCTAAATTTAGACCTGCCAGCCCTCTCCCAGAGTGTTTCCACACATCAGAGTGTAGCAACTCATTCTTATCATGCATGTGTGGCACAAGTGTTCATCAATGCCTCCAGAGCTTTTGCAAGACAAACTGTCTAAGGACCAATTTTTGAAACCTTCATTGCATTTCCACCCAGTCCTTCCCCGAGCCACGTTCTCTGGCTTTAAGGAGCAAGCAAAACCACGTTCCTGAAGAGCAAAGACATGTCTTTGAAAGTGCTTCCTGGTTCCCCCCTGCATTTGCCAAGCGCTGTCTATTGGCTCGCTACCCTATCAAGTGACTCCTGGGTATGACACGGCATACAGAAATCTGCTGAAGCACAACATTCTCTTAATTTCCAACTTCCCCATAGTCAATTTGCACATTTTTAACCACTGCATTCCCCCTCAGATGGCTCGAGGGAGATGAGTATGTTGCATTTATGGCCATAAGGAAGGTGAGTGGGAGTGAGCGCACACGAGAAGTAAAGACCTCCACAGTCTAGTGACCACGTGCATGGGACAGCTAAACAATGAGACACTCCAGTTTAAAAAGAAAAAAAAAGACAAAAAATATCAAGAAAACAGGATGTGCTTTCTGGGTGTGTGGGTTTTTTTATCCCGGCCAGAGGACCCACATTCCTCTGTATGACTTTCATTATGTGCTGTCACAGTAACTAGTACACCCTAAGAATCAAGCACAGATCATATAAATTATATCACTGTCCAGACACTTCAGATATTCACACAACAGTCCCACAGCAACAGTTCAGACTCCAAGCTGCTGTATGTCTGAGCTTCTTGACTGTAAGCACACCAGGAGGCAAACAGCCACAGATGGGAATCTGAGGACAGGGGGCACATAGGCACCTCTCCTCCTAGCTCGCCTACAGAAAGCAGCACTAAGGAATTTATTATGTGGGTGGGTTGTTTCCTACCTTTGCTTTCACCAGCTTCTGCGAGAGCCACATGGTGCTGAGCTGAGATGCTGGGGAGCTGGGTATTGAAGGTAGTCTGGGTTTCACTGTCATTTTATCCTGCCCGGCAGCAGCTTTCAAAGCAAGGTGCCTTGGCTGATAAGGCTTTTCTGGTTTCCCTCTCCTAAGCCAGCTGCAGCGGCTGCACTTCCCCAGAGCAGCACAGGGCACATGCACCAGCTGCCTCTGTCTGCCACAGGGGCACACTGACACAAGGGCAGCAGGGACCAGCTGGAAGAAAAAAGCCAAAACCAGCAGGATCTACCAAGCCCTCAGGTCACCCGCTTCTCATCCACAGACATCCCAGTTCCTCTGGTGTTCCCACCAAAGAAAGGTGGTGATGCTCATGCTATAGGACAGGCAGGGGAAGGAGCAAGGAGAGCAGCACCCAAAGTGTTCTAGGTAGGCAAAACCAGGTCTGGAAAGGGGTAGGTGGGAAGTGACCCATCATGGTGCACACAGAAGCTGCAACCACAAACAGGGAGAAGAACAAGGGGTATGGCACCCTGGGGCCAAGGAAAAGAGCCTAATGATTGCAGTGGTTCTGCTGCTGTAGTAAGCCACATACTTAATTTAACTTCCAAAATAAAAACTTATTTTCAGTATAAATTTCCAGCCTGAGAGGTCTCCAACACGAATCTCATGCAGCAAGCTTGGAGTCTGTGAGGGGCATCACCAGCTTTCCAGTGCCCACCACAAGCAGAGCGCATCCTGCTCTTGGATGCACTGGCACCTGTATCCGAGTCGAACTGTTCTTCCTTGGGGGTTTTGTTGGTTTTGTTTGGTTTGTTTTGTTTTTTCACAAAGAAGCATCTTTTTATCCAGGACTTCTGCCGAGTCCTCCCATGCCCTGCTCAGCTGCAACCCAGAGCAAACCTTCCATGGGCTGGTAACCTGGCTTCTAAGGCCTGGAGCAACAGCCCGCCCACGACACCCAGCACCCGGTACCCGAACCTCGCACCCTTTCCGTGCCCCGCGCAGTGCAGCCGCAGCCGCACGCTGAGCCCCGCCGGCCCCAGGGGAGGGCACCTGGCCCGGGCAGTGGCGCGGCGGCGGGCAGGGAGCGGACGGAGCACGGGGAAGGGACACGAATGGACACTGCGGTTCCACGGCAGGGTCCCTCGGCGGGGGGATCTGGGAGCGATGTTTCCGTGCGGGCCGTTCTGGCGCCGGCTCCTCCCCCCGGGGGAACCGCTGCGGAAGCGCGGCCGGACCCGGCTGGCCCGGCGGGGCTCACCGAACCCAGCGAGCGCGGCCGGGCTGCACAGACCCTGCGGCAACTCCGCCG
>VZRW01008620.1:3999-31031 GCA_013398125.1 Aegotheles bennettii | reverse complement strand
GCACGTCCCCGCATGGCGGCCCGGCGGGGGCAGGAGGCCGCGGCAGCCCCGCCGTGCGCTCCGGGAGGGGCCGCGGCATGCGGTGCCACCTCAGGCTTCGGGCAGCCGGAACGGGGGGGGATGATGTAACCCCACAGGACAGGGTGCTGCTCCTCTCCCTCCCGCTGAAATCCCGAGAAAGCGTCATGTTTGATTTCTCCCCTGTTCAGGAGTCCCGGCTTGCCCTGTGTCTGCTGAGGTGCAGGGTCCAGGCAGCTTTCTTAGTAGAGATTGGCTTAAGGTTTGGTGCTGGGTGGGGGTTCACAGAAAATATGAATCCAGCTTTCTTGACTTGGAAGGAATTACTGAAATGGCAGGAGCTGCTGGCATAAGAAGTATTTCCCTTGTTGTGGTGCTGACTTGTTCAGCACACTAGTGCATCACGTTGCTGTTTGGGTGGTTCTGTGAATGCAGACGTGTCTGGGTTTGAGGTACAGGGGCGCAGTAAAGCCTGGGCCAACACGTGGGCAATGCTCTGCTGGTGATGAAATACTGTGTAGTCTGTGCACAGCAGCTTACACGGTTGGTAGGCAAAAACAGGGTATTTGTTAGCTATAACTTATGTACCCAAATCTCAAAAAAATGTACTCTGTGCAAACTTGATGAGCTCTTCATTTCAGGGAAAATCGTGTTGGGCTAGTCTTCCATTTTGAACTTGAAATTTGATTGAAATGTTGGTTTGATTTGATTGTGAGGGGCTTGTCAGTGATGCTGTATGGCATCCAAGTTGGTCTTCCCCTGTTGGACCTCTAAGATGTTAACATCTGACACATGAGCACACTAATTCTCGTGACCACAGCTTAAATAACTGCGAATGCAGAAAGCTCCTCAAAGTTAAGACCATGTCCTGGAGATGGAACAATTTGTGAGTTCAAGCTGAGATTCTTGTTCTGGTTTGTGTCTCTCCCCCGTTTCTGTTTATGGAGGGACAGAAAGGGTGAACTTTCTGAATAGGGTTTGAAGTTTTTGGTATAGACTGGAACGGCTTAAAAAATGTCAGTAAAATTGGCTTTGGGGGAAGAGCCTGCTCTATAGAACTTCAAGGGGACCAGGCTTGAACTGTCCCCACAGCTATAAGCATCAGTTAGTAGTCTGCTGCAGTTAAAGCACAGTTTTGTTGCTCATCCATGGAGAGTGTTGACTCAACAGTCATGCTGACAACAAGATTTTAACATCAGCAACACCCAGAGTATTCAAGTACAATGCAACTGGGACTTCTGGATTAATTCTTTCAGTAAAGCAGGTTTGCATTCTTCTCTGATGCAGAGAGGAAGATCCCTTCTTCCACTACCTGCAAAAGCTTCTGTGAGTAACAACTGTAAAGTGATGTGAACATGACTGCTAGCTAGGTGTGGCCCCTTTCCTAACACATCTCTTCCGAAACTAACTTCTGAAGAGTGGCTCCTTTCAGGGTGCCTTTGTGGTCCCTCTGGAGCCCCTGCTAATGGACAGAAGGAGCAGTACTCCAGTTGGCTTAAGTATGTGGTCTTGGTATGGGTGACTTATGTAACTTGTAGCAGGGTTTGACTATGGGACATAATGTCTTTTATATCGGAAGCTAATGGGGCATTTTAATTATTAAAAAGCTGGTGTTGCCAAAGCTTTCTTCTTCACACTAGCTGCCTCTCTATTATTTGAGTCAAAACAAATATTGAAAACTTGCAGCTTCAGATGCAGGTGGCAGTTTCAGAGTGGTGCCTGTTAGAGAGTTCAGGCAGTTGAACCCTCAGTCTGTTTATGCTAACTTTTATATTAAAAAAGCCCACTAAATTATGTAGTAACCATTGTCAGTCAGCTGATGACTGGGTTAGTCCAAGTTCAAGGGTGACTTGATATGTGTTGGAAATCGTGTTTACGACTCAGTTCCACACCATCTGGCAGATTTGATTAAAGCTATCTTATCTGTTGCTGAGAGCAGTAGACTTGTTTCAGCACTGTCTGTGGTCAGTAGCCTCCATTTTGAGGTGTTACCTGGTGCTGGCAATCTCTGCTGGACCAGAGGCTTTCATTAGTAGAGCCTGTTCTCTTACTTGTCCCTTGGATACAGAGGCCTGCTGCCAGTGTATCTGTTGAATGCATGTGCTTCTCTGCTGGAGGACAATACAAGCAAAATGAGGTCTTGAGTGTGCTCAGGGAGGTTGTAGCTAAATGTTAAAAAAAACCAAAACCCAACTCAACTGGATTGGAGGTTTCCCTCAGTAAGGTGCTACCTGAAGAAAACACTGGTTAACAAAGTTATAAGATCCTCTAATACTGTGACCACATGGTTTAGTGATGGGAAGTTCCCCATCTGTTAACAAGAATTTGGTTTTTATATGAAAGCTTGTCACTTCACAGTTAACATGAAAGACAGCTGTGGAAGTCAACCGGACAGGTTGAGTAGCTTGTTTTGTCCCCAGTACTGTATTCCTTCCTCCAGGGAAATAAAGCTCTCTGGGCAAACTTTGGACTTCTCCCTAGTTCAGTATTTTTAACTTGCAAGAGTAAGCACCTTTGGACCCTGCATCTTTTCACACTCCCACAGCAATTTTAACTGTTACTGGAGATGACTTGCAGGGTGACACTGATTGTAGTGAGGACTGGGTCTTCATTGGTCTGTGACCAACTGTAGGTATCATGTGCTCCCACTTTCCCCTTGTTCTGTGCAGTAGCAAACCTGAGGTGTGTGTCTATATGACAGACACATCCCAGGGGTAGACTGCCTTTTGCAGAATGCAGTGATTATGCAGCTGCACAAAAGACTTCAGGGTTAGAGAATGGTCTAACTGGCAGGTGCAGGAAGTGGAATCAGTAGAGGGCTGGTGATGTTACACTGCAGAGATGTGAAGATACACCAAAACCATATTGTGTGGAGAAGTGAGGATTGCCTGAGGAACTTGTGGTATATGCAGTTGCAGGGAGCAGATATCATGGATTGCTGTGTACAGGGACATGGAACTTTGATGGTGAGAATGGGACACTTCAGGAGTTGGGGTGCAGCAACGCATACGATGTCAGTACAGGAGCAGGGGGAATGTGGAGAGACAGGAAAACTTACTGTTCCCATCTCTTTCAGAATGAGAGTTGGTGGTGTGGAGTGTTAGCTACTGCTCTTACAGCAGAGTAGACTCTGAATGTCAAAGATGTAGGGGTGGAAGAACTGACCATGTGGCAGCTGCACTTCTGAAGATAGCTGGAGGGAAAATGCTCATCAATGAGGAGATGTAATACCAGGTGGATTTGGTTACAGGAACTTAGGAAGACTCTCACATAGGTTTATATGTAAGAGTGCTGGTGCAGCACCCTCTGCTCGCTTGTTAAATACAGGGTGTCAGAAAGATGGACCCAATTTCAATGGCCAGATGCTTTAAAATTGAGTCGATCTCTTTGGAACATCCTGTATACTCAGACTAGTTTTGCTGTGTGCAGCCTTGGCTCCTTACCTGCCTGGCATTCTTTTAATGGGGGGGAATCTAGTATCAATTCTGAACTTACTGTGGCTGAAATGAAGTTCAAATTAACAGCTGTTCTGAGGCTTGCCATGCCCTGAGGGTGAAGTTGAGGGCTGTTGAAGTGGCTTGTACTTGCTTTGGAAAAGAAAATGTTGGGAAGTAGCTCATGAGCTTTTCTGTTTCTGCCCAAGATACTGGTTTGCCTCTTGCTAGCATGCAAGTATTTATTGCTTCTATTGCTATGTCTTTCAGTTCTGCTAGAACATTCACTTTGACCAGCAAACATGGTTAATAGCATGTAAGGAATTCTAAATTCCAAGGAGTGTTTTCCAAAAATGATTGGTGTGACTAAGTGCAACAGATTTGAAGATCTAAAGTACTGGGTGTTACTTATGTCATCTGTATGTGTAGTATTGCTTTGGCTAGTGATGTTACATGTCAGTTCACTTTGTAAAACGAGTAAAATAACTATCCTATGAAGTTGCTTTAGAAAACATGTTGTAGAGTAAGCCATGCAACATCACTTTGATATTAGCCATTGGTTAGAAATGGCAACAAACTGGAGGAATGTGCAAAGGTTTGACATTTTCAAATGCTGAAGAAAAAAGTCTGTCCCAGGAGAAAATATAAGTATTCCTGCCAAGACAGAAATGAGAAAATATATTATTAAAACCCACAAGAATTAATTCAGTGAGTAACACTAAACAGAGCTGAGGATTGTAGACTAGATCAATTTCTAGCTTAGGTTCCCACAATTCAGTGAGTTGAAGTGACTGAGCATTGTGGCCTTTTCTTACAGCTTTTCAGTTAGACACTGGCTGATGCTAGCACTGATGAAAGTCTTTCATACTGAAGCACTCACTTGATGGTACAAATACCCCAGTTAAGTGACATGTTTAAAGAGCTACCAAAATGGTTAAGTGTGTGACTAGCTTTGGCATTAGTCTAAATTGCTTTGGAAAGCAGGAGAAGAATCATTTAATGAGTTAAATTCTTTTTTTTGCAGAGTGAATTTGAGGCAGAACTGAAATCTGCTGGTGAGAAGCTTGTAGTAGTTGATTTTTCTGCTACATGGTGTGGACCATGCAAAATGATCAAGCCCTTTGTCCACGTAAGTAGCCTTCCTGGTTTTATTGGCAACTCTATTAAAATATATACAAATGCTTTTGTGTTGCTTGATGATAACATGGAGGAAACTTCCTTTAGCTACCTATAATTGCCAGCCTTTTCTGGAAAAGGGATAGTCACAGAAGTATCTACTTTGAAGCTACTGAGTTAGGTCTACTGACTTCTGATATAGCTGGGAGCTGAAATGTGGTTCTGCAGTGCTGATGCTTACATGCATATTGGGTCTGTCAAGACCTAACAGTTGCATTGCCTCAAGAGGTGGGATACAGAGTGGAAACAATGCTTGTTTTTCTCTACACAGTTACTGTGATCACTGTAATCCAGTTGTGTTTAAGTGGCAATATTATCTCCTGGTAAAGTATGAGAAGCTGTATCATCTTTTGGTGATCAACTGAAGGCTGTAAGAATGCTTTCACTTATGTCTTGGGGTACTTGAGTCCCCTCTGTGGGGAGTGTTTGAACAAGTTTCAACAGTCTTTCCCAACTATTGGAGCAGAAAATAAATTTTTTTTCAGTAAAATAGCTGCTTTAAGGTAATGGGGCAGGTTTCACTGTGGGGAAAGCAGCACCAGTCTTAAAATTTACATTAATGTCTTTTAAAAGAAGGCTTTCCTGGAACACTAACTGCGTTGTGTCTTATTTCATTCTAGAGTTTGTGTGATAAGTATGGTAACGTGGTGTTCATCGAAATCGATGTGGATGATGCTCAGGTATGGTCCAGGGTAATGCTGAGAGGACAGCTAATGAGTTCTACACAAGTGACAATAAAGCTCTTTTGAAGATGTCCTTGCAGATACTGAAACAAAATGAGACACCACTTCAGTGTTGGGAAGCAGAGATAGGGGTTTAGCATTTACACTGAAAAGAAAAAACTTTTAGAGGACGCCTGAACAGAGCAAACTGCCTTGGTTATCTGCACACACGTGTTGGATAACTTGGAAACACTGACTCTGTACTTGGGGAGGGAGTGTTAGTCTAAGGCCTATGCTGCTTTGATGCGGTCATCTCTAAAACTAATGGCTCACAACTGTCTGGTGACCTGTCTGGTCTCTCCACTGCTCTGTTTCCTCTTTCAGACCTTGAATTAAGTGCAATAAAATGGTTGCTGTATAGCAGGTTCAGTAATGTTCAAGTACCTATTTGACAATGTCAGGCTGAAACACAAGATTTATTGTAGGGTTCTTAAGCCTAACAAGTAGTCATCTCTGTTTTGATGCAAAGGTCTGTTTTTCCAAACATGGAGTACAGGTATAGTAAATGTGTTTTTGCTGTTGCATGGATTAAATGCTTAAGGGAGGATCTTCTGGGCTTAATTCAGGGAGATGTTACACTGCACTGTGTTTGCTAATGATGAACTACCAGAAGTGCTTTTGCTTCATTTTGAGTGCTGATGGCTTTGCCCTATCACCTAAACAAAAGGCAGCTAGTGGGTTCTAAATTTAATATCCTTCAGATGTGCACAGCTGAAGGTTGTTTTCTCTTCCAGGATGTTGCTACCAACTGCGATGTGAAGTGCATGCCAACATTCCAGTTCTACAAGAATGGAAAGAAGGTAGGCTCTGCTCTGCTGGAACTGGAGAAGCCTTGTTCTAAAACCCTTGAAAGAAGATTGGGAATGTTAAGGCACATAGCTCATTCTCTTGATAATGTTTAGGACACTGCTGGCATTAAGACACTCCTGAGAGTAAGCAAGTTCATCTTAGTACCACAGCAAATGTAACATGGAGCAGCAGTTAAATGATGAAGCATACCCTGTTGTTCACATGTAGTGAACTGAGTTAGTGTCACATGCCAGACACACAGGCAGAGATTCATGAGAGATTAGTGGGGTTAGATGTCTGGGTTAAGACTGCTGGTCTGTCTGCCTGGCACCCTGCCTTTTACTGATCTCTTAGTATTTGTTCTCTGGATGCTGCTCGTGCTAAAGCAGAGACATGGCTATATGTGCCTGTGGAATCCCACCCAAACAGAAGTCTCTAATGTGCTTAAATATACACACAGCTGAGACAACTGCTTGGATGCTTGTACGTAGAGGCTGTGTAGCCTATGAAGTGAAGGTCCTGTCTCTGTCAGAGGACTGAACAGACCTCTCATGCCTGCTCTACCAAGAGGTGGATGGGATGAGAGGAGATGCAAACCATGCTCCTACAGCATAGTGGACTGTCTGTGCAGGGTAGTTGTGAATGGCTGTCTGCCTGAACTAAAGAATTGCTGAGCTAAATGTGTTATTGTGGGTTTTTAGTTTGCACAGAAAGCTGGAGGTAGGCTTTCCTAAAGTAAAAAGTGACTGTGTGGAAGTTTCATGGCTGAAGGCAATGGAATTATGTCTGAAGAGTCACATGTTGGGTGACCTTCAATTCAAATCCATACGGGACCAAACCATGCCAAATAGTGAACCTTTGACAGTTTTCTCAGTGTGAACTTCCACAGCTTCATAACGTAATTGGAAGAATTGTGATTATGATGTGACAGTGTGTGAAGGTGATACGCTTAACCCTGTTTTGGCTTTTTATTTTGGGTTACCTTGACAGTTCTCCGGATACATGAGTATCAAGCAAACAATTTCATGGCCTGTACCTTGCACTCCTGTAGGTACTGGAAAACAGAGCCGCTGTTTTTGAGATGTGAATGTTGCCTTTGTCTTTCTGGTGTGTAAGTTGCAACAAGGACAATTCTCACAGGAAAAGCCAGGCTCAGGGACAGGTCATTTAGAGCAATCCTTCCAGAAGTTGCTTGGTAAAGGTCATGAGCAAGGTAACTTTGAGCTACTTCTGCTCTGTAGCGACCTCCAAAGTCTCTTAAAACCTGTATTTGAGTCTTACACCGCATTGGTTCAGGATGAGTTGTCTTTTTCGTTTTTTCACATGCAGAAGGCTCCAGCAGTGGTAGTCTGGAAGTGAATCTTGATAGACTCTTGTCCCAGTTTTTGCATAAGTCGAGTTGGAGATGAGTAGATTACTATCTGCAAATTTCCCAGTTTCAGGGGTGAAAAAATTTCAGTTGCAGCAGAGTTGAATAACTAGTTGTATGTGTGTCTGGATGCTATGCAACTAATGTTACGAAGCATTGAATGCAAAAGTCCTAAAAATCGCTCTCTCTTTACAGGTGCAGGAGTTCTCTGGGGCCAATAAAGAGAAGCTGGAAGAGACCATTAAAAGTCTGGTCTAATCTCCAGCTATGGAGACATGAAGCATGACTGCTTTGGCTACATTATAGCCTGTGACTTTTCTACTTAAAAAAAATCAAGGTAGCTAGGTTAAATAGTGGAGACTGTCCTCTTAATCTATGTAAATGAATACAATAAAGAACGAATTCTTCACTTTGGATATTGCCCTGTGTGTGAATTAAAATGTGAGGAAGTTTGTAGTGTCAACAAGGTGTGAATTTTTGCCATACTGAAGGAGTACTATCTGGATTCTTGTCAAATGCAACCTGATCTGTTACTGGGTTATTGCTGGGGGTTGGAAGGTTGTGTTGTGTGGGATAGCAATGGCAGCTGCTTTAGAGGTCTACTGCCACCTTACTCAGGTGGTAGTCACCAGGCTATAACCTGAAGAGTGATAGTCTGGCTTGCAGATGCAGAAAGGGGGGTTTAGGAGCTGTATAAAAGAGGGTGGTCACCAGGGGTGATAGGTTCTTTCTTTAATTACCTCTTTTTAGCTGAAGATTCTTTTAAAATTTGTCAAGCTTCATTTTAGACTTCAAAGCTAAGACTTGGCTGCTTATTAAACATCAAAACATAATAGCAGTCCTACCATGGAAGTGTAAGGTAGGACTTGGAGCTGCTGCCTTTTGCCTTGCCATTGGTGTACCTTCTGCTTCTATTAGTAGCAGAGTGTGTTTAGTCTCTGAGTTGGGCTGCTTTGTTCTAGGCAGTAGTCTGGAACAAATGACTGAAGAGGTAAAACTTGCGGTGTCAAGCCCAAGATAATGACAATACATAAATATAAGTTTTCATTTTGACTGCACTATGGCATTCTTAGAGCATACTGGACACTGTGCAGAGTAAGTGACTCTGCAGTCCTCCAAACCTGCATCAGGTTGTCTAATGCTGACCTGGCAGCCTCTGTATACCATTCAACTACTCTTCCCAGAGTTACTAAGAAGAACTGCTGTGTTCTTCTGTTGTACCAAAATGGCTTTCTTGATGGCTTGGGTGTTGTACTGGATAAGAATTCAGTAAGGAAGCAGGGCTGTAGCTAGCAGCTATGCCTAATGCTGTGGTTAGGGCTAGGTGAGCTGTGCTGCTCCCTGAGTATCACTGATGAAAAAGCAACTGCTGCATATGCAGACAGTGTGGAATGAGTGAGCCTCTTACCTTTGTGGTAGGGAGCCCATGTGTGACTCAGCCTGACGCTCCTTTCACAAGCATGCATGAATTTCCTGGCTCCTGAGAACTGGGGGCCTTCAGCAGCTTACTGCATATGTTCCCTACTTGAAGCAAGATTTTTCTAGTCCAAGAAGTGACCACACCCTTCAGTTGAGAATGGCCCATCAAGGATCTTGGATGTGAGGTCTGGGTTGTGATCATGCAAAGGGAAGGACATGTAAGATGTTTTCTGTGCAGCCATTTGACTAATAGGAGTGTAGCTGTGTGTTTAAAAAGACTGTTCACACAGGTGAGTGGGAAACCACTACCCTAAGTGGTGCTGTGGACAGGCTTGTGGGGAGAGGAAAAAACTAAGCTGGAGCAAGAATGCAGCATTGGCATCACACCATCTGCACAAGCATTGCTTTTAAAAGCAGTTCCTAGGTGGCCTGCTTATTTCCTCTGGGCAGTAGCTGGGAGCAAGAAAGGTTTAAAAAAATGCCTGGTGTAAAGTCCAGGACAAGTTTGGTGAGAGCCCTTAACATCCAGCTTCATATTTAAAAAATGAAGCTGCCAAGATGTGCTGTAACACACAGTATTTCTGGTGAGATGAGGCCAGACCAGATTGTTACCTGTTACATCAGGGGAAAGGTGCAGTTAGTGGGAAATGCAGCTCATGTGTTGAGTTTGACTTAGTGCTTTGATTTCACCCTTAAGATGTTACTCTGCAATAGCATGGAAAGATCCAGATGATAAAGTAGCTGGAAATCCAAGGTAGGATTGGGAAAATCAGAAAGGTTGGAGTAAGTCTTGTGGTGAAACTGAGGGTGCAAAGCAGTTCCTAGAAGCACAGTGAGTCTTTAGCTCCCTCTGCTGCAGTATCTCCCCCTTCTGAGAACTGGCATGCAGGCATTGTGTGAGGAAAACAATGTGCATAGCCTTATTGGAAAGGAGGTGTTCCTTTAGATTTGGCCCTGTGGAATGTGCAGCAAGGGTCTGGGTGCTAGGTAAACTTTCCCTTTAAAGAAACCAGCCAAGCATATTCTCATTAAATATGTAGTTATGCCAGAATGTGTTTGAAGTTGATCCTTGTCATCACAGGTGATGGAAAGCAAAGCGTAATGATTATACCTTGTCCTGGTTTGAGCCAGGACAGAATAAATTTTCTTAGTAATTTTACTTTGTGATTAAGTCTCTAAAATGCACTTTCTGAAATGTAAGCGGAGGTGTAAGGAGTCTGAGTTCCTACAGCAACAGTGCTGCTACCGGGAGGAGAGAACCTCAGTTCAGGACAGGAACTGCATTAAGTCATCCAACATGCAAGAACATGGAGTTTCAGCCTTTAACAAAGCCTAGATACAGCAAATAAATGTTTTGTGCTAAACTGAATGGGTATTGAGTAGCCTTGCTGAAAAACTGGGCCCTGTGCCCTGCCACAGTGGGTATTCTGTAATACCCCAGAGAGCTCAGTGGGTGCATCTTTTTGTTTGTTTTTTCATGTGAAGGAATAAGGTCAGTATTACTGTATGTCAGATAGTAATGCAGCAGAGTCACTTTCATTGAACTTTGACCTACTGTTTGCATGATCAGAACTGGCTGCTTTGGTCCAGTGGTCTGAAAAGATGCCTTTGGGAGAGGTGGTAGGTGGCCAACTGACTTGAATGTTTGGAACAAACTTGATGTGCATGGCAGAGAAGAAACATCTGAAGTTTTTTTCTGGGACTAAGGGCTTCAGGAAGTTCTCCCCTCAGGTAATGACTGCAGTCTGTTTCATTTGGCTGTGATCTGTGTCTTGCTGTCAGACCAGCAGAGTAAGATGATTTTGTCTGCAAGCCTGTACATCGCTTGCCTTCTTGCGGTGGGCTGGCCAACAGGAAGAGAAGTACTTCCTTGAGCACAGCAATTGGAACGTGTGGCTGGAATAACTAGGCTTAATGAGAGAGAGCTCAGTATTGTGGAGTAACAAGGGGTCACCGTGAGTGGAGAAGGGAACTGTGCACTATTAGATTCCAGTGGAATAGTGACACTAACTCCATCTATGTGTTCTGACACTGCTGTAATGCACTTGGGGAAGAATTCTCAACCACCTGCACATCTCTTCCACATCTTCCCTTGCAGGAGTCAGCCTAACTTAAACTACAGTTAACCACCCGCTTTTCATTCTTTCCTTGACCTGAATGAAGTTACACTTGGATTCTCCCCCTGAATGATTCCAGTAAGAGTATTTATAACTATTCTGTTTAGATTCTTACTGTTCATTCTTTGAAACTAGCTGGATCTAGCAAGGACAAAAAACAATTTCTGTTTTTTCACCAGATGCCAACAAACTGGGGCATTGCAGCTCTGTGCTGTGCTCCATGAACATGCTGCTTTCAGCCACTCAAGCAATTGGCTTGAGCAATATACTGGTGAAATCCTCACTAGACTTAACTCTTGTAGTGATGGTCCCTGACCTTAGGTGAGGGTTGGGAGAGACTGGTGGGATGACCTTGGCTGGCTTGCAGGTGCCCATGCAGCCCCTCTTATTCCCCCTTCTCAAGGGGACAGGGAGAAAATGACAGAAAAGCTTGTGGGTTGAGATGAGGACAGAGATCACGAAGCAATTACTGACAGGCAAAACAGAATCAACTTAGGGAAATTAATTTATTGCAATTAAACAGAGTAGGGTAATAAGAAAGAAGAGCAAATCTATAAATGCCCTTGGCCTATCTCTCCTTTTTTTCCAGGCTCATTTTCACACCTGACTCTTCCCGAGTTCCATGACCCCTGAGTGGTGCAGGGGGGTGTGGGTTGTGGTCAGTTCATAACATGTCATCTCTGCTGCTCCTTCCTCACTCTTCCCCTGCGTCACTGTGCAGTCCATGAGATACAGCCTTTTGGGAATGGACTGTTCCAATGTGGGTCCCCCATGGGCCATAGGTCCTGCCAGAAAACCTGCTTCAGCGTGGGCTTCTCTCCATAGGTCTGAAGTCCTGCCAAAAGCCAGTCCCTCTGTGGGCTGTCCCTGGGCTGCAGCTTCCTTCGGGCAGAGCCTTGTGTGGATTCCTCCACGGGCTGCAGGCAGGTACCTGCTTTGCCATTAACCTCTGTGGGCTGCAGGGGAACAGCCTGCTCCACCATGGTCTTGGCATGGGCTGCAGGGGAATCTCTGCTCTGTAGCCTGGAGCACCTCCTCTGCCTCCTTCACTGACCTTGGTGTCTGCACGGTGGTTTTTCTCCCTTCTCCCCCTGTAGCTGGTTTTGGGTTTTTTGGTTTTGTTTTTTTACTCAAACATGTTCACAGATGGCTCACCTTTGGTCAATGGTGGGTCCCTTTTGGAGCTGGCTGCCACTGGCTCTGTCTGATGTGGTGGCAGCTTCTGGTGTCTACTCACAGAAGCCATCCCTGCAGCCCCTGATTACCAAAACCTTCCCATGTAAACCTTGACATGTCAACAACAGGCACTGCAGGACTGAGAGGGTGCCAGGCTTAGCAAGGGCCCAGCCATGGCATGGAGTCTCTGCTCTTCATCTGAAGCAGTAACTATATACAAACTCTACCCCAACTGCTGAAACCTTTATCTGCAGGTCTTCCAAAATCAGAAGACTAAGCACAAAACTATGGCAGGAGGAAGAGTCTGATAAGGAGCTCTGGGGAGGCTGTGGGTGCTGTACTCAGGCTAGCTGAGCCAAGTTTGAACCATCCTGCAGCCTCCTTATTTTCTGTGGAGGCTTCACACACAGGTGAGAAGCATACCCAGCCAGATGCCTCCAGACTTGGTAAGGATCAACTACATGAGTTTGAGGAAACTGAAAAGGTCTTGTGGGGATGCTGGGGAAGCACATCCACATGAAATGCAGTTTTTTCCTCCTCTGGAGGTGGAAAGCTGGAATGGTACAGTTTGGTAGACAGAAAGTGAAGCATGCACAGGAGCTGTGTGAAGCTTCATCTTCACCTGCAGCTGGCAAAGGCAAAATTTGTGACAGATGCAAGTCTCCACAAGGTGGCAGTGACCGTCCTTGTTTATACATATATTTACACACATGCTGGCTGTCGAGTGCCTTGTGCTTTTCCCTCTCTGATGGCAGTGGGATGATCGTAGTATCTCCAGGTAATGGGCTAGAGGAGAATGCATGAGGGTGGGTTTCTACTATGCAGGTGGCACCATTTGCCTGCTCTCAGGAACTGAAGCATGTGGGGTGGATGTGGCAGTCTCCAGGGAGGTGGGAAAGCCAGGCATCAGGTCTAACTGCACTCACAGAGGAAGAGCTTTAGACCAGGCTTGGGTCATCTCCCCTTCACTGAAGTTGGTCCATGATATCTCCCCAAGGAAGCAATCAAATCTGTTTTTTCACCTCTCTTTGCATCTGTTTCTAGTGCTTCTGAGAGAAGAGCCGGGGGGAAGAGCAAGGGCTGGCACAATGAACAGTCCTCAGAACTGTGAAGCTTGCTGGTGGGGGAAGCACCACTTAGCAGGATGGCCCCAGAGGCTTTCAGCTTAGTAGGAAGCAGAGCCCATGTTCAGCTAGTGATGAGGGACTGAGGATAGGGGCAGGTGGCATTTTGCCACACTGTAGGCAATGGCCAGCAGCAAGCTAAGCTGTGAGGGACCTGTTTGGAGCTGATGCTGGCTAGCTGGGTGGAAGTGTGAGAAATGAACAGCTGTAGACAGGGGTCATGTGAGTAAGGTAAGAGCAAACAATCTGTGGCTGGGCTGTGTTGTCCTGACACCTTCGATGGGCACCCACCCTGGAGGACCATGAAAGAAGTTCAGCAGGCAGCAAAGCACTCCAGGAATAGCTCCTTGGTTTCGGCAACCCCCAGTTCTTTGCAGCAGGTCCCAGGGCTTCCCGAGGCCACCCTTGGTGTGGCAGGCCATGGTGAACTCCTCAAGCCTGGTCCCATGTCCTGAGCTCAGGCAGGTTATTAAAACCAGCCCTAGCTTGAATTTACTTAGGAACAGGACACAGAAATTGCAGTGTTTATCAGACCGGAACACCTTTCCTCTAGAGACTGTTTCATTTTGCATGGGCAAGCACAAGGTGTTAAGCAGTTAAGCCACTACTCTAGAAACAACACCATGTATAAATTAACAGCTATTTAGCCAACAGATGATGAAGCCTGCAGCTGTTTATGTTAAAAGTTATTTAATAAACTGTTCCTCTTGCTCTAAGGTATTATATCCTCAATGAACTGGGATCCTAAATGGTCTCAGCTATCCCACTGCCAAGTCAGCTTGCAAAGTGTAACTTAGGCCATGAGGACTGGAGAAAAGCAGCACAAGAAGACCAGAGATAACTATCAGCACAGCCGCAGCTGCAGAGGCATTGAGGAGTGGGCACTGCACCCTGGGCAGAGCTGACACCCTTTTCACCTTTGTAGATGCCTGCAGTGGAGGACTGCTGCAGAGCCAAGGAGGACTGAGCCCCACGCAACAGCTTGCACGCCTTTTGACAGCCAGTGAGACCACCAAGAGCTTGCACTTTCCCAGAAAGCCTTTAAGCTCAGCTGCAGAGTGATAATGTTAGAAAGTGATAGCAGCCAGCATTCGCTGCTCATAGGCCTTGCGCAAGTGGCCAGAGGACAGGCTGGACTGCCTGAGATCTTACTACCAATGCTCTACCTAAAAGCACACATAGTCACGTATTGGCAGAAAGGGCCTATCCCAGCAACACACAGCTGTGCCTTTGCTCTCTGCTAGGCACCTTGTTCAACTCCGTTATACTGACTGCACTCATAGGGTTAGTCTGCTTCTCTAGAGAGGAGAGTTTTTGTTACCTTGTGCCACTGATACTCTCACTCCCAAGACAGTCAAGGAAAAAAATAATCTGTGTTTTTAATACTCCCTTTTTATTTTCATCAACATGTGGAAAAATTCAGGTATCTCTCCAAAAGCTTTAGAACTTTGAGGACAACCAAGTTCACAGTGAGAAACCACAAGACCGCCAGACACTGAGGGATATTACTGTTATTTTTTACATGCTGTGGTAGCATTCCTAGTGTGTTACAGAAAACTGGGATTTTTTTTTACAGGAGGAAATAGTTATGTTCTCCTGTGAAGTTCAGAGGGGGGAGTGAGGCTTTGATTTTACAAAAAAAAAAATAAAAAAATGTATATTTTGAGGGGTAAAACAGTCTTGCAAAGTCAGCTGCAATTCACAATGCGCGAAATCTATAGACAGGTACTGAAGCGGATGTACAGGTCAGTATTTTATGAGCAAGCAGGGCTGTGCCAGCATTATTCTTACTGACAAATCTTTCTGCAACTCTTGAACAAGGGACTTGCTTTTACTTGAGACAAAAAGTCATTAATTCACTGGACTTAAAACAATTCAGTATTTTAGGTCTTGAGCCCTCTGAAAATTTCTCAGTAGAAAACCATCAAACAACAGCAGATCCCTACACAGTGGATCTGAAGCCTACTGACAAGAAACTCCCTTTTCTGGCTTACCAGTTTCCATGCCGCGCAGCAATATTAATCCACAGGTATTTCTCAGAGGCCAGTTGAAAACCCCAGCACTGGAGCTAACCCAGACTGGTCATTTGTTCTCTGAAAACTCTATTAAGCAATCAGAACCTCTCCCCTACTTGTGCCAGATGCATTATTTCCCCAGTGGCCAGTCAACCTGTATTTCAGGACGTGAGTTTGGTTTAGTCCACTCAGCAAGCATTGGTTGATCTGCATCTTAGGTGAGTGATCTCTTCTTGTTGACAGACAGAACATCTAATTCTGGCACCGCAAAAGACATTAAGGCCAATTAGGATCCCGCTACACAGACCAATAATGAGACCTAAAAATTAACCAAGTCATCCTCTGCAGTGGTTGAAGATGCATCATCATCACCTTCAATACCTGTCTATATCCTATAGTAACAGATTATTATTCTGGCTTTTTCAATACATCTAAGCTATTTGTTGTTGCTATTCTATGCATCTCCTTCGCTCAGCACCACATGGGTCCTAGACACCAATTTAACACAGCTGGGGCCAGCATACTGATCTCATCTTCTAGGAGAGCTTGGGTGAACACCATGGCAAGGTCAACTCCAAGCTTGGACACCAAAGGCCAAATTATTCAAGGAAATAAGGGACGTATCCATATCACCTGTACTGTGAGATCTGCAGGGATAAATAAGTGTTTGTAAAGTTTTAGCCACTCTGTGTTAACCACAAAGAAGTGGAGGGCATTCCACAAACAGAGCTATAACACAAGCAAAGTACCCATTAACAGTTTTTATTTTTTTCTTTCCACAATCTCAGAATAACTGATATATCTATAGTTCCTGATTAAAGAAAAAAAACCAAAAGCCAGCCAGTGAGGAAGCTGGGAATGCTTAGATGTTGTTAGTCTGTTCTTTGCTCCTTGATATTGGTTAAAAAATCCCTCTTGCCAACTTCTGGACCAAAGCAATGGGTAAACTTTAGTCTTCAGATGTGCCATCAGCTGGGCAAAGCTCTTGGAATTGGTTTTCCTTTCTACAAGCCAATTCGTAGAAAGGTTCAAGCTACTGTTAAATCTGTTACAGTTCTGATGAAGTTCAGCAGTTTTAAGGCACTTTTTTGTGTAGCTTTGGGAAGCAACTCTCAAATTCTTCAAGAGCAAAGCAACTGGTATACACTTACACTTATTAGCCCACTTATTAACAGAAGCTATCACCAAATGTTCAGCAAAAAGACTGAAACATGCCTTTTGATTAGAGCATTAAAAGCAGATTAGCAGAATCACATTCTCCTGCGCTTAGTGTCCCAGGAATATGTGACCTTCAGACTTTTACAACAGCTTTTCCAGTATTTTCTCCCTTTAACATTCCTATGAAAGCCATTGGCATGTTCTCAAATCCTTCAGTGACTTTTTCACGGCACTTCACTTTTCCCTGTCAAAAATAAGAAAGGTAATTACTGAGTTTTCATTCACCAGCTGCCTAGTTTTTACCAGCTTCAGGAAACTAAATTACAAACAAATTTTCTCCAGCTTCTATGTTTCACCTGTAACATGCAAGCTGGCACACACCAGGGTAACTTTGCAAAACTAGGTAGGGCTGTTGTAAAGAGGATCTCTCTTGTCAAAAGACCTCCTACTTGGAATCATAACAGGGAGCAAAAGTCACTGCTGTAAAAATGCATCGGGACAGATTTAGTGTTACTTGGTCCCTAAACAATGGACAGGTAGGGCATTATTTCCCCAAAGCCAGGCCTGTATCTACCATAGGGAAGTATGGAATTGCAAATCCAAGTGATCAAAAGCTAAGCCATCCCAAATGTTTGTAAAAGCTAGAGCCTCTTAGCCTTCAGTGTTCACACTCACAAGTTTTTCACAGCCATGAACCAAGTGTTAAATTCAGCCTCCATTTAGAAAAATAAAATTTAAGAATTTCCCTGTTAAGTCCCCTTAAAAGCCCAGCTCCCAATTCCATAAAAACATCCATTCTTACCAGTAATTTCAGCACAACTCTACAATGGAAATCCTTGCTCATACTTCAAATGAAAAGAGACTTCTGAATGAAAAATAGAGGAATTACTCTAAATGTGAAACTCTTCCTTGCCAGAGAAGTGTTTCCAATTACTCTGGAAGCATCCCTCTTCAGAGCCTACAGATATTCTGGAATGTATTTAAGTCCACAAGCTAATATCACATGCCTCAACAAAGCAGAAAGGATCGGGCATGTTTGCTATGGTCTGAGTGTCCCCAAAAGGCTCAAAGATCAAGCCAAGTGGAAGAAAAGTATCACACAGGGGCCTCATCTCAACAGCTATGACAACAGACCCCTTGCTAAGAGTGAAGCTATGGTCTGAGTACACCTTACAGAAAACTACCCCTTCCTTTCCTACCTCCACGACCCACTTTAGCAGTGCCTTCACACCTTCCTCCCGGCGGTTATTCCAGCGGCTCACAATAAACGCTTCCATTTGAAGCTCTTTCAAGAGCATTGGGAACTGAACATAAGGCCCTGAAAGAGAAAGCAACCAGCAAACCACCTGCAATATCAGTTTCATTTAAAATACAACCCAATGCATAAAGAGAGCTTTTATCCAGTAAAGACCACTGAATCACTTTGTTCCAGCCAGAAGCAACTGCTATTTTTTTTTAAATATAATTTGCAGTACAAAAGACCAAGGATACATGGACAGACAGCCACCCAGGGAAAGCTGTGAGGCTAAACCAAACACTTCTGGAAACAGTTTCATTCAGAAGTAAAGTGGCCTCAGCTTCACCTGCAGGGCTTCAGCTGAATCTTGGAAATACTGTTTAGTCAGCTTGTTTGATAAGTCTTCCAGGCTCTCATGCTTGTTATACACATTAAAGAACAGTTTCCCCAATCATAAAAATGTGTTACAGTCTCCCCACTCTCACATTTTTAACTGATCTGGGATTTGCCAAAGAGAACTCAGACCTCTCATTTCTTCTAGAAGGCAAATTTGGAAAACTTAATGGAAGTGAACTATTGAAACTGAACATTAATCTCAGCCTTATTTCCCAGCAGTTTCACCAGTAGCTGAAATCTTCTAGGGAAAAAAAAACAAAACCAAAAACAAACCCCTAAGCTAAGATGCCTCATCTAAAACCCTGAGGGAAATCCATTCTTTCATCTCAAAGTATGTACTGTGTAAATAGCATCATGCCAACACACCTGCCTCCTACTGATCCCTGGGGAATCCTGTTTTAACTAGTTTAGTCCCTCCTTCATTTCTGATGTTCTCCATCCAATACAAGTGTGCACAAAGGAGGGTGAGTGCATGGTGGTCCACTCCCAGCATACAGAAACAACCAACAAAATCTCCAGAGACCCTCATTACATCTTTTCTCTGCCATCACCAAACAGGAAATAAATTTAGACACAGGAAAGCAGGCTCACACCTTTCTGAGGCACAGAGTCATTGTACTGAGAGATGGCTCCACAGATTGCAATCCTTCCATACTTCTTCATCTGGTTGATAGCAATACTGGCAAATTCTCCACCCACCTACAAGAACCAAAGCATGTGCAGCATTAGAGGCAACTCAGTGTTTGGCATTGACTGCCACAACCTGCCACCCTTGCATTGTCGCACCAACAGGTTCAGTGGAGGAGTTGAGAGGTGAGTTCCACTACTTCAAAGTCTTGGTGGCTGCAGAAACCCTTATACTTGGTCAACACCTATGAGGACTCAAACTCACTCTTCTAAAAATTAGTTATGAAGACAGGGAATCAATCAGTTTTAATTCTGAATCCGCTTCACAAAGCTTGGTTTGGAACCATTGGGCAGGACTTGCCCTTACATCCCTCCTCCTAAGGGGCATGTGCAGGGGCACTAAGAAGCACCACCTATGCCTTTCCCCCACACCAGTCTGCACTTCTACCTCTTCACATCATGGCGATGTCAAGTTTTTACTTAATGATTCTCAATAGGCATTGTCCTGTGCTCAGAAGCTTTTAATGGAGAAAAGCTGCAAGAAAATTTACAGCTGGGGAGAGCTCCGTACAAAAGCTGGAAGTGAGAGAGAACAGACATTAAAATCTATTTAAGACCTTAGCAGCACAGGACATGAAATACGGAAGGGTAAGGCAAGGCAATCAGGAGCTCCTGTCACAGGGGCAAGTGCTTTGCCCTGGTACCATGCACATTGATTGCCAGAGCAAAGCAGGTGCATTGCAATTCACATGGAATGACAGCACTGTCATTCATGAATTGGAGCACAGACTGCTGAGAGAAAGACATGCTAATGGGGTGAAGATGGCTGGCCTTTAAACCAGGTAGCTAGCTAGGGATTTTTAGGCCAGTATCTCAGCTAATACGCTTGCGCCAGGTATATTATCAGCTACTATGCCTACGTTAGGTATACAAAAAAATTAAAAAGCCAGGGCTTGTTCTCTGGCTTGAAGACTAACTGACATGGTTTGACTGCATCCATACTGCTAATCTCTCTCAGTCCCCAAACCAAAATGATCGCATTCAAACAGCCTGTTGAGAACAGTCCACAGCCCCTGTTAACTCCAGCTGTACTTGGGAGAGGTCAGAAACCCTCTACAGGCCTCTAGCAATTTTACAAGTAGGCCTTGCAACTCTTTGGATTACAGGTAACAGTGTAACCACCTGGAACATGTAACATGAGGCTGTCTAAGCTAACTCCCCTTCTAGCAACAGCAGAGAACTTCCTGTGGACCAAGATGGCACCAGGAATGGACCAGACCTCTCTGTTCAGTCAGATGTCCACTGTGACCCTCAGGTCCCCAAAATGCTCCATTTTCCAGAGACTGAAGATAAGCTTCTCCATCTCCATTCACAAACACTGCCAACAATCCACCTTTGCCTTTCGGCCTTTGTTCTTTCTGTTACTGTCCAAGTCAGCTGCAGAAATAAGTGTTGGGAAGGGAACAGGAAAGCAGTAAGCTTTTATGGAGACCATTTCTCAATTAGATGGAACTCAATATTGAATTCCTGGTGTAGTCTTCAATTACATGTATACAATGTTGAGTTCCAACTACAGTTTAAGGACAGTAACAGTTTGGTCAGGGCAAGGCCCTCTCTCTGAACTCACATTGTCAAAGAAACAATCATAGCCATCAGGAGAGGCTTTACGCAGTGCTTCATCCAGAGATGTTACAGTCTTGTAATTAAAGGCTTCATCAAAGCCTATTTCTTTCAGATAGGCAACCTTGTCATCTGAGCCAGCACAGCCAACCACTTTGCAACCCTGCAAGGAAAGGAGAAAAACATTTCAAAACATCCCCTCACAAGACAGGCTGACACACACAGTTTGCTGGGTGGAGGGCTCACCCTCCAAGTCAGGCTATTGTCACCATACAAGTTCCTGAGCTCTAGGAAACATTCAGCTAGCTTGGTTACATCTTCAGGAGCTTGCCCCATCTCAAGGGATATGCCTTCACGGATGCTTGCCCTCCTTATCATTCATGGCCTTGTTCCCCTGTCTCCCAGATGAGCCTTTTGAGGAGCAAGTATGAGCAGTTCAAGCCACTCACCCCAATTTTAGCAAGCTGCCCCACCACTGACCCCACAGCACCAGCTGCAGCATTAACCAGCACCGTCTCTCCTGGCTTCATCTTGCAGATTTCCAGCAGACCAAAATACGCAGTGAGGCTGCAAAGAGAAAGAAAGAACGCTCAGTGAGGAATAAAAGATGCCAGACACAGAGATGTGACCTGACAACATTGCACCAAAATACTGTCACAACCAGAACAAGATTCAGTTTTCCTCATTCTTTGTGAAATACAAAAACTAACACAAACTTTCTGATTTGGCTTTTTTAAAGTCATCTCAGAAAAAATTAGGTACACTACCGGGAAACAGGATGCTGTGGCAGAAGCCTACTTTAGGTGAGAACAGCTTTCCTTGTGCTCACTAGCAGAAAGGAGAAGCACAGAGATAACTCCGACAACTCAGCTACACACTGAAAGAGACAGTAAATCCAAGAAGCTAGACAGAGGTCAGGAGTCAGTTGGGAACAGCCAGATTGAAGCAAAGATTAAAAGGCAATCAAAAAGATTGAGGCAAAGATATTCATCACAAATCAAAGCTGGCAGTAAAAGAAAAAATGCTGGCAAAACCTTGCTGAACTGATGGGCACACTACTCCTGAAGACTAGTGTGCACAGCTATGGCTACTCGGTGAAGAGTAATCTGTACTACAGAGAAAGAGAGAAGAAATGTCAGAAGATGACTGAGAGACTGCAATAATGAGTATGAATTCTGAAGCACAGGACCTCCACCTGCTGCAGTGCATTTTATAGGACCTCAGTTTTGGTGCACAATATGATAGCTGTCTTTTGCCATTTGGGGGGCAATTCCAGAAATAAGGTGATAGCAGAAGAGCCAAATCAGCAAAAGCATACTAGTCCAGGTGCCAGTGAAGTTTGAGTCTTTCCACTAAGGTTAATTCAGATTGAACTGGATTCTTTCCAGCCCCTCCTGGACTCTTCAAGTAGAGGCACCATAATCTCCAAGGCAAATTTCCTCTGATCTAAAGGATAGACCAAACTTCAGGCCCTCTACAGGGTAGGGGCATCTGGAAGCATACATGTTTTTTACCAGAGTGAGCGGACAGTATGTTGGTAGAAGAAGACGAGAGAAAAAGGTCATACAGATAGGCAGAAACCTCCTGCACAGCAAAATCCAGGGAACAGTTGCCTTTGCATCTCAAAACTCACCCTGGCATGCCAACTGTCCCCAGAGCCAGAGATTTAGGGAGTGATTCTGGCCAACTGGAAGGAAGGAGTTGTAGGCCTTTCCCATCAGAGATGAAATGAGTTCTCCAGCCACTTCCAGCCACAACAAAGGCCCCCACTGTGAAAGCAGGATTCTTACTTTCTACAATCCTGTTTAAAAGAAGAAGAAGAAAAATATATCCTGCCTGAGACAAATCATTTACTGGCTCTTCCCTCCTTTATTGCTGTTGCCCTATGATGTAGGAGAAAACAAGTATTTCACATCAGGACATTTATCCCATACCTTCTGATGCCGTAGGCTGCTGTTGTCTTTCCTGAAACATCTACAATCTCTCATCACCAGGGGAATACTGTGCAAGATGATTCTAGACTCAGCCCTGCCCACAACAAATCCAACGTTCCCACTTGGATGTCAACTTTGTTTTGACTAGCACCAGTCTGGTATGAATTCAGACTAGGCTTCTGTGAGTTAGAAGGCAGGAAAGAGGGTACTGGGGTTAAAGGGTGGAAAAGCAAGAAGTCACAGATCGGCTGTAACAAGTAGTTTTTCTCTCAGACAAGCTGCACCTCATTTAAAGGTTAAAGATCCTGAAGATGGAACCTCCTGGGGAAACAAAACCAGATAGAATGCAGTATCTAATAACAGGGAAGAGTTAATACTTGCAGTGTTTCTATGCCAAATCAAAATTCAACTTTCTTAGCCCAATGGGAAAACTACACTGGGAAGGGGGAGGTAAGCAGCTTTGAAATACTTGAAACAGTTGGCCCTCTGTTCAGCAGACATGGCTGTTAATTTATCCCTGCCCTCAATGCTCCCGCAGAGAAACACAAGAGTCGAAGGCCACAGATGTTCCTGGGCAACAACTTAGAGGCAGCACAGCAGGAACAAGCTGACAAAGGGAAACATTTGTGTAGGTAAATTACCACAAGCTTGGGAAGGGATGGATTTAAGGTTAGATAACCCTTGGGCCAGAGCTGCATCTCAGGTGACACTGAGGTATTCTCAGCTGGAGTAGACAGCATGCATGGTTTTGGGCATGCAATTACTAGCACATCAGATTTTAAAATGTGAAGTTGATACTGATGGCAAGTACAATGGCTGATCCTTCATACCTCTGCTTGTAAAAATTTCCTTTGAAAATGTTATCACCAAAAATAACATAGGTTGTATCAGAGGCGTAATGCTGTCCAAGAAGGCAAAAAACTTTTTTAGAGGAAAAACACATTCCAATTAATTAAAGAGTACAGTTGCAGAAGTATGTAGACTCAAATCAAGAACAGGTAATGCAGGCTGCAGATTTCTCAAATGTCAGTACATTCCTTTGAGATCCACCTTGTGTATGGATAACAAGAACTGAAGATCTTACCTGGCAACCTGTGTGCCTATCATTATGTCCCCTTCCTTCATGTCCCTTCGACTGTAAGGTCTGTAACACAGGCAGAGATGACTTACTGTAAACAACTTTAATGATGTTCCAGATATGCTATGAAGTAGTAGCTACTGTCTGACTCAAAAAGAGAGCACAGGCAGTGATGTTGAACAGATCACAAAGAGGTTGTCATTGTAATGACATAACTGGATGTCTTCCATAGCCAGCTACTTGAGCATCCCATCCTGACTGAATACTGGGCTAGAGTGTTTGGGACACAATAGAATTAATCTTCCTGTCATCGTCCACCACTGCAAGAAGGATGAGACTCCAAAGAACTATCTCGGACACTATGGTCCACCAGGCTTCTTCAAACCACCCAGTCTCCCTTTGCTTGAGCTACCAGCTATTAACATGGGTATATCAGTGATTTTCTACTTAAGAGTATGTACCCTAAGCACAAGACTGCTAAGATAAGTGAAGCACTAATGCAACAGGGCTGCAGTCTCATTTGAGCCCATTGCATTCCAGTGGAATAGACATGACAATGAACAACAGCAGAGCTCAAGAAAAGTCTAGGGCTGCAGCATCATTACCCTAATGTCTGGCTAAATCTGGCACAGCTCCATATTGGGAATCTTGTACTTTACACACATTTTATAAAAAACAGACAAAGGCACCTGGGACTGTGGCAAGAGGAGGTGCTCCCAGTACTTGATCTTTTGAGGTTTAAGTGGGAGATCTTAGCCAGCAATTTAAAAAGAAAAATATATACCTCATGTAAGGATCAACACTGAGAAACACAGATTCAAGCAGCAACTCTGCAATAAAAGACAAAGCAAATTCCTGAGCATTAGCAGTACAATAAAGCATAGTTTTCACAAGTCAGTCTTTCAACAAAAGTGACAGAAATTCCTGACAGCTCAAAAACCCCATATTCCATCATCCTTTAGGGAAAAACTACCAGAAATAAGCGCTACACCCATTCATTCTGTCTGGATTATAGACATGCTGTTACTTTATTTTGCAAAATCTGTGGTGTCTCTTCAGGAGGCTCGCTTCTTTTCAACCCTATTTTTCTTCATCTGCATCCTCTCTCTACAGACATCTCAAGAGGCCAGACTCTCTAAGTAAAAACATTAACTTACTTTCAGCCCACATATAAAATGTCTTTCCATGATTCAACCAGCAGAGGATGATAAGAAACCTTGACACAGGTCAGAGATAAACACGACCTTGCTGCCTTAAACAGAAAGCATTAGGAGATCTTTTCTAGGTAGCCTAATCCACCTTACTGTCTCTAATGTCTCTTGTGAAATATACTGTTAGACGAATTTTAATTTAAATTCCTATTCACACAGAATTTTTTGCACTTCATCTCCACTTAATAATACTTTTAATTTCCTGTGCCACAGTGGTCTAGCTAGTACAAGCTAGAAATATATTCAGATATAAATATTTTCCCATTACTCAGAGTGAGCAGGAAGAACAGTCAAGGCCAGGTAATGTAACAAGAAAGCCCATCTCCTTTAAAAGTGTTAACTATAGTATTAAGTTATGTCTCTTCTTGCTGTAGGGATTAAAATGGGAAGGAAATGATTCCATGCTCATAAATACCCACAGGCATGAAATTTTTAAGTCTGTCTGAATGCTATAGAAGTATATATGCTACGAAAACACTTGAAAATATATGTAAGAAGAAATCACTTTTCAAACCTCTAGGTTGTAAACATAACCAGTATTTTAATGTATTTTCTTTGGCACACCTAAACTAAAGTAAATTTTGTAAAGAACAAGTAATTTGGCGAGGTTCAAGACAGCATTGTACAGATGCCCATGTGAAGCCAAAAATCAAGGTTCATTCTTTTATCAACAGCTCTTGCATAAAATAAGTTATCATACTCCATAGCCTTTTCAAAACAGAGAAATACAGGAATAAAACCTGTGCCTATTTTTCTCTTTTTACTCACTCTCTCTTGTCACAAGAGGTCAAATCTAACAGATAAGCACTGGTAAAAAAATAGATGCTGAGTGATGACAGAAGTCTTGCTTTGCTGTTTCTTAAAATGAAAGATCAGTCCACATTGGCTCAAGCCCCAAGATCTTTCAGCTGCAGGCTCACTCCCTCCCAGTGACTCTCCTTTCCCACACCACTATCCTCAATACCTTCCCTATCAGTATGAAAACTCCAATGAAAACCTATCCCCAGAGGCTACCATCTTCTCCAGCATTCCCCAGAGGATTTTGCAAATAAAGTAGATTCAAACCTTTCACCAATAAAGCATGCTTGGGTTTTACTAGTTACCTCACTTGCTCTGTGCCACAGTTCAGGTCTCTCTTCCTAAATTACATAAATTCTCTTTCATTGCGGCTGTCAGTTTTGAGGGCATATTGCTTCAGCAGTTTTCTCCAGTAAGCTGCACTGGAGTTAGAACTGCCCAGCCGCTGTTTCTGAAGGTATCATGGGAAGGTAGCATGTCTTAAAACCCACCAACCCCATCAGCACAGAAGTTCTTGAGCAATTGCCCTCTTCTACTAAGATGCATTCACAAGCCATGCCAACCCATTTCCTGAAATCCAAGCCAGAGAAACATACAAACAGTTCTACAGATGCACAGTCATTTGTCAGCAACCAGACAACCTCCAGAAAAAATAAAAACAGGCGGCACTCCACTTACCTCCATCCTTTAGGTTTGGCAGCTCTATCTTTTTCAGTTCAAAGTCACTAGTTTTGGGGAAACCCTCAAAATGCTTCTTCAGAACCCACACCTTGGCAGTCACCATCCTGCGCAACAAACAGCATGGACAAAGATTGCCTGTCAAAGAGATGTCCAACGGTGCTGGGCTGCTCATGGAGGCTGGTTAAGACTTTAGGAAGCATAACTTGATAACATGCCATCACACATCACAGCCTCTGCTTGCATCCTATGGCAATATCACCAGATCAAGAAAAAGGCCTAAAAAGCCCTCTCATTGCCTAAGCAACCCAGAGCTTCCTGCAACCTGCCAGACCTCCCTGCCTGCTGGCTGCAAGCCCTGCTGTGGGAAGTCTGCCCCAGCAAGATGTACGGCTCCCACTCTAAAGAAACTGAAGAGGGAAAATCTACCTGTTTAAGGAGAGAAAAATCCTGTAAGGAAAAAAACCACACCAGTTCAGCTCACCCTTTTGCCCTGATTATACACGGAGTAAGTACTGAAGCTAAACTTTTACAAGCTTGAACCAAAGTGCAAGTGAGACACACGAAGGCAAAAAAGACCTCTTTCTGTGACACCCTGTATGTTGAAAGAAAACACTTCTCCAGTTGCCAAGTTCAGAGCTGGCTGACTGGAAGCACATTGTCAGCATCATTTTCCATATAAATGGGACACAAACAAATGACTTACAATCACTTTACCCTCACAAACCCTTTTTCCCTCCTATAAGCAAGCCCAAAGAAAGAGAAATTTATACTTAGAGCAGGCAGGTGGAAAACTGTGTCTTCTGCTGACAAGGTCAGTCAATAACGTTCTGCACTCCACTCAGTCAGTGGCTGGACTACTTCAGTCACACACACGACATCTGCTTTTATTGACAGAGTGGGTACCGCCCTTAGTCCACTTCCCTGAGACAAAGC
>VZRW01008619.1:21521-31700 GCA_013398125.1 Aegotheles bennettii | reverse complement strand
TGGAGAAAGGGAGCATCAGGGGGGACCTTATCACTCTCTACAACTACCTGAAAGGCGGTTGGAGCAAGGGGGTGGCTGGTCTCTTCTCCCAAGTGACAAGTAATAGGACCAGAGGGAATGGCCTCAAGTCTTACCAGGGGAAGTTCTGGCTGGAAACTAGGAAAAATTTTTTATGGAAAGGGTGATCAGGCATTGCAACGGACTGCCCAGAGAAGTGGTAGAGTCACTGTGCCTGGAGGTGTTCATAAAACATTTAGGTGTGTCCCTTGGGGACATTGTTTAGTGGTGGACTTGGCAGTCCTGGGTTGATGGTTGGACTCAATGATCCTGAAGGTCTTTTCCAGCCAGAATGATTCTATGATTCTATATTGCACATCTTCCTGGGTGAAGCTGCAGAATGAGACATGCAGTGAGACCTGAAATAGGAGGAAGTAGTCTTTGTTGTATTTTAAATTATTTTTAATAATCCTGGGTCATGTATCATGCAACCTCCTTAACAAATTTTTCCATTGATCATTAAAAAAAATACCACTGTATTACTCCTGCATTGTATCTGGTGTATTCAAGTCTGTGTTCTCTGCATGTTGATAGACTGTTTTCACTTGCATCTGTTAGACTGCAAGTCCACTGCAGAAGGTTTCATGTTGTTTGTTTTCTCCAGGATGTGCCAAATGTACTGTTGACATTTTGCATTGTCCACATTAGTTTTCATCATAGCTGCAGACTATCTTCTCTATTATTGCATTAAGACAAACTGAGGCAGAGAAGAAGTGAATGGGAGCTTGCCAGGAGGAAGCCAGGATGAGAGACAAAACCCAACCTCATCAATATTTCTTCTACATCACTTTAGCAGTATGTCCCACACTCACTATTCACTGTGAATTTTCTTTTTTATGCTAGAAACTTAGAATCTACTACTAATGATGGAAGTTTTTAGTTTTTATGGTTTTAAAATAAAAATTGGAATCACATCTACATGGCACAAACAGATAGCAAATAAAAAGTTTCCAAATTGTACCATTTTTGGTATAAAGCAATGACATTATTATTCTTTGGGATATGAAATACGATTTTTCCAGTGTTTGACACAGTGCTTGGTACAGTGACAGCTATGAAAGTAAGCCTCAAATCTGTTAGAGATATATTATGTGGAAATAAAATTACCAAGTGTTCTAGTGACAGCTCCCGTCTTGTTTGTTACAATGACATGTAGAAGTGCTGGCTGCTACTTAAGTGCTCTCCTTAGTTTCCAGAGAATAAAGGAAGTACTTGGGTCAAATTTCCTGCCCTCGAGTTAGCAGAAGTAGGGCTACAAGCATCGGTACATGAAAAGGTACCCTGAATATTCTCTAGTATTGGGTAATTTTGGTTAAGCATTTTCTTTTCTCTATATTACTGTAACACACTTCCCTGCTGAGCAGACCTGTTGCTCTGCTGTGTGTTTTTTTCCCACCAGAATTCCCACCAGATTTCTGGTATTAGAAAGTGGACATATCTAATCAGAAAAAGCATATAAATTAAAAGCTAGTAAAGTTGTTTGGTTTTGTTGTTTTTTTTCTAGTTTGTTGTTTTTTTTAATGTCAGCTTAAAGTTGATGTTTGGAATAGATATGTATTATAAAATCACTCTGAAAGGTAGAGTTTCTTTGTCCAAATGACAGCTCCTATAATTAGCCAATTTATGACTTTTTGAAAAAGGAAAATTCCTTCTTTACCTCCTCTTCACTTCCTTAACTCTACAAATAGTCTCTAAAAGGCTATTAGCAGAGATGGGTAGACTGAGTCAGTGTGTAAGAAATGGAGAAAAAAACCCCAAAAATTCACAGTTTTAATTAGTGTGATTCTTTGCTTGCTTTTTTCTTTTATAACACCATGTAAAAGTCTGCATCCCACTTATCAGCCAGTCTCCTCCCAAACACACAATAAGCAGAAAGCAGACAGAGCTGTAACCCTTGAGACTTTCTGAAGAAGGGGTGCTAGGGACTAGTGCTACTCTCAGTGTCTTACTGGGAGAGGAAAAATGAAGTGATGAAACATGCCCACCCTGATTTTGAGCCCAAATTGCTTAGGATGTTGGGAAATATTGAAAGAGGGAATTTCTGCTTCTCTGAGCCACTGGGCAGCAGAGAAAGAAGTCTGATGTATTAAAAAAAAAAATAAAAATGGGAGAGGATCAACAACTCAGTCTCTGGGGAAGGAGGAGAGCAATGACCCTGTCATGCTTGCCTGCGCAATGCCCTGGGAGTGTATGCCATGGGGCTGATGAGATCAATTGTGCCTGCATGTGTGTATGTCAAGGTCACCAGGACCCATTAATCACTCCTAGAGGAGAGAGTGATATACTGCTTCCAGTCCATTATGATAAATAATTTCTTAATCTTCTTTTTCCTGACCTACTCTGAAACTGAAGACAAGTGTGAGAAGCTTGACCTTAGGCCCATCAATATAAATGCCTTTTCCCTGGATGGGATAAAGTGCCTTGCCTGTGTCTCACAGGGCAACAGATATGCTGTGTGAGCTCCTCAACCCAGACCTGTTCTGCTCCCTCTGACCTTCAAAAGGATTCAAATCACACCTACACTGTTTCAGACAACCCTTGGCACATATGTATCTACCAGCATTATAGCTTAAACACATCAGTAAATGTTCTCAAAACTGTATTTTTCATTAAGAAATTAATTTCCTCACCTTTATGTTAAAGACGTTCTTCTAATAACTAAGAATAGTTTTGTTTAGTCATTCCTAAAATTACTATGAATAGTTGGAAGAAAAATGAAATTTATGATTGGATTGTTGACTGTTTGTCTTCATGCTCTGTACTTGCTGTGTGTATTGAATCTTTATGTGTACATTTTTTACTTTAAGGTCTGTTTGTGGTTCTTTAAGCTTTTCCCTCTAGTGCTGTTAAAATTTGCTTTGTGTATGAGCTTGTGCATCTTCACTTCTTGTGAAGTGGAGTCAGGAAACCAAATCCAATCTTTAATTATGTGACCTATGAGCTAGCTGTGGATAAATGTGTCCAGGAAATAAGAGTGATTTTAGACATCACATCTGAAATAGCCTTCTACAGAAAGAGTGGGGATAATTTATTTACCAATTTTGAAACGGAGTTTTAGCAAGTCTATGAATGAGACAGCATGGTATTACTGTCTGCAGCTACACAAAGCCCTTCTTATCTTGAATTCCTTAACCTAACTGTTGAAATAGCGTCAAATATTGAGAATGAGAAGTTCTCAAGTCATTACAAATACATAAATTCAAATCTATGAATTTGAAAAGCTCTTTAAAAACTAGATATAATGTGCAGATAAACATAAAAATACCATGAAGTTTCAATTTCACTATCTATATGAGAGTCTATATGAAACTTAATCTAGAAATTCCAAGGTTATTAAACACTTGGCTCTAAAATATATTTTCTGTTTTGTAAATTACAATGCAAAACATGTTGTGTTCATTGGTAAAGTTTGTTAACTGCTAGTATCAAGGGTTCACTTAAGGTAAAGTCACTGAAATGACACTTTTCAGTTGTGCTTGGTATCACAGTAATGAAAGAGGAAAGTCTGCTGTGAGAGACAACTTCTGCTGCCTCTCTTCTCAAACTATCTCTCTGCCACTGAGCTAATGGAGCAATTCTGTGTTTCAGTCCAGCAGCAGACATTCTTGTAATTGCCTGCAGATTCATACTAAATGCTTCATCCTATAAATAATTTTTAGCTTTAACTCATTTCCTCCACTTCAATAGACTGTGTGTTCAAAGATGTAATTAAAAAGTAGTGCTGCCGTCTAACATGAGTTTAGCTCAGCAAACAATCATCCACCATCTGGAGGTTGGGCTATAAAAAACAGATAATCTAAAAATAAAAACATACTGGTATTTGATTTCCCCTGAAATATATAGCTTTCATTTGTTTGATATAAATCAGGAACAATTCTATTGTATGCTCATAATAATGGTATACTAATGTATGCTTGTATACTAATATGACTTGTATGAGACTGGCGGTGCAGAAGAGAGGAAAAATGAAAAGCATAAAAGAGAGAAAATCTCAAGCCCTTTACCCCTGTTCTTTTGAACTTCTTTCTACAGAAGCGTCTACTCTGGCCAAATAATAATAAGAGGTAAAATTTTCTTCAGTCTGATGTAATTGTGTAAGGAAAACATCAAAAAACTTTTGACTTGTAGACCAGTAGACCAGAAAGAACATTATTATAAAGTACGTCTTTTTTAATAGGTCTCAGGATATTTAGCTTGATAAAAAAAAAAAAAAATGCAAAAAAAATCTCTGGTTTCTCAAGGCTTGTGAAAATCTTGCTTTTGTTTTGTTTTGTGTTTTTATTAGCTCATTCCTGATGTTGGTAGAAAAAAAAACAACCAAACAAAGAAAACAACTGGTAGAATGAAAAGCACATTCTCAGAAAGCAAGTGAAAGAATGAACGGTTTTAAAATCTGTTTATTTTTTAGCCTAGATTGTGATTTTAAGTCATGGTAGAGGAAGTGATATATGACTTTTACATGCTATGGTCTGGCCTTACTGAAATATGCAAGTCTAGAGTTGAAGACCATGGGGAGGTGATTAGGTGTTACAGCATGGGCCAACCTCATGGCTCACTTCTGCCAAGACGCAAAAGCCATTCCCTGTTTCCCATTCCCCTCACTCCTGCTGTGCAGCCTTGTGCCTGTCTTTGTGCAGATTTTGACACATGGCTGGACACACTGTGAGCTGCTTTAGTTTGCTAAACTGGGAGCAGAATCTTTACCCTCTTTGTGTTGGATTTGCTTTCTGACACATTAGCAAGCTGAACTGGTTCACCATGGGAGTTGCCCAGTGCAAGAGTGGGTGCCAGGAAGGGAGTAGAAACATTACTCTTCAACTAGGAGATAAAGTGGTAAGAAAATGAGCTTTCTGTATTTGGTGGTAGAAAGCTATCAGATTCAGTTGTAATACTTCACCTTGAGAAGCACAAGTCATCTGACTTGAACAGAGTAGTAAGATTAATAAACCCTTGATGGCTGCTGGTAATAAGGACATTCGTAAGTTGGGGCTTTGGGGGTCTTCTGGCTCCTTCTGAATTTTCTCCTTTTTAATGGAGCCTTCTGATGCTTTTTCTGCCTGTTCATGTACATCTCTAGGCGAACCTGTTTGTAGAGCTCCTAAGTAGTTTCTCTGTGGTTTTTTGGTGGATTTCTTTTCTGGTGCCCTTTCTATATACAGTTTTCATGGTAGTTGTATAGTTAGCAGTACTATTGAGAGAAAAAATTTCTGTAAGGATGTTAGTGTTTGTTCCCATTAAAATATACTTCTGCTGGGAAAATAAAAAAATAAAAAAATAAATATATTGTAGGTAATATCTAGGGAAGTCTAAATGCCAAAACATCTTTTCATTTTGAAACAAGACTATTTGTCATATTTTAAAACTGTGTATCTCTTTTAGTTCACCACTTAACATTTTGTTTCGTCTCTGTATTTTTACACTGAAAGAATCCTCTAAGTGTAAGGTATAGCTTTGGAGACTGACTTTTCACTTCAAGAAATAAGAAAAACACCCTTGTAAACATTTCAGTGACCTCGAAAATACATTGATAAAAAGAGAACATGTACTAATCACTGCATTTTGAGGTTTTATTTTCAGCTGCCTTGTCAAGTTGCGAATTGCGACCACTAAAGCAGCAGCAGTTTCAGAACTGCCAGTTGTGACACAAGCCCTTTTACTATCCTAAAAGTTATTGATATCTTGCTGGAGGCAACAGTGCTTGTGAAACTTTAAGCACCTTTTAAACAATTTCTGCTGTCTCTGTTTTAAAGAGTATGGTATTTACAATGGAAAATATCCAAAGAACAAATGACTTGTTTTTCTAATATATCATTCTTAGATACATGGATACTCTGGAGGTCTTTTAAGGATGTACTGCACATAGAAACATATATATATATATATAAAATATGCATATATACATATGTATGTAAGGTTGTCTAAAAACAGCTCTGTAATAACATGTGCATCATAGAGCCTGATTTAGAACATTTTTTTTAAAAAAATTTGTAAAGATATAAGAGATCACACTAGTGGGGAAGTATGAGAGAATGAATCACTGACAGCAATTAATCTTGCTTTTTCTTCCTAAATAATATTTGCTATTGTCATTGTCAGAGGGAGAACACTGAATGTAAATACATCATTTATCTGACACAATAAGATGTTTCTTATGACAAGAATTGAACCAAGACTGCAGTTGGCTGTATGAGATAGAAACTTAAAAATCAGGCTGTGGGAATTACTTTGTAGAAAGATGCATATTTTTAGTTGATATCTCAGCTTCACAGTATTAATAAGATACTTTGCAAATGATTATTCATAAGAATACGCTTCCTGAACTGAGAAAGATCAAAAAGAATGTGAAAAATCAATATTCTTAATTCTTCACATGTAAAGTTTGAAGGGAAGGGTCTTTTGTCAATATTGTCCATGTTGAGGCTCGGATAAATATGTACTTGCCCATATGTTAAACTCAGATTTCAGATAAATATTCAGATAAATATTTTACAAGTACCACAAAAACATTACTTCTGTTATTATTATTCCATAAAAATTATTGCCAGTTATTCTGTATTTAATCATGTTACACTGCAGTTTGGATCCATATTTGCCTACTGTAGTAGCCCTCCTTTTTTTTAAAGTCCTTTTCACTATCACAGTGGTCTTTCAGATATTCTAGAGATTAGCAAGAAAGCTACAAAAATTGTAAAGCTGGGAAACCACATAAACTTATTTAAACATTTAACAGGTAAAATATTTTATTTGAATGGTAGAGTTCCAGCTTTCAATAAGAAAGTGAAGAGCTTTGACCAGTTGAAGCTGGGACTCCTTTCCCTGCTCTGTCCTCAGTGGAGGCATATAAAGTTATGTCTCTCACCTTGTAAGAGATCAGTGTGGAGAAGTATGTTTCCATTTTCCCATGAAAAATACTTTACAAGATTGAAAACACTGTCAGGAATACTGAAGTCACATTTTTTCCCGAGTGTATGGTTCTTCAGTATTTTTTTATTTATTCCAGAAAATACATCCATAAATGTCTGTCTAAAACTAAGTTCTTTGATGAAGTGTCACTATTAATGTATACCTGAGTCTGAAACCAAACACAATAAATACAGGATCAGTTGAGTTCTGAGTAATACAATTGTTGTTTTGCCAGGGAATGAATATAAGAAAAATGCTTGAATAGCTGTACTGTTTAATGGCATTGGTCTTTACCATCCCTTCAAAATTAAAGGCCATTTTATAGTCTGTGCTTCCAACCCAGAACGCATTTGGTGGTCTAAACTTTCTTGAGCCAAGAAAATGTCTTCAAGACGATTTGGTTTGATTTTAAGAGCAAAAGTGGATGTTTAATATTTACCACATGATAATTTCTTGATCAATTACAAGTGAAACTGATTGAAACCTGGCTTGGGCTGTGCTGCATTTTTTGTTGAGGCATGTTTTATTGAATTGGAAAGGAAAGATCTTCTAATGGAAAATAGAGGTCTTGAAATGTGGGTCTCTTGAAAGCAGAAAATTACAGCAATTTGACTTGTCCCTGACTATGCATTTACACCAGTGAGAACATTTTTTGCTTTGATTCTTGTCTATGCTGAATATCAAAGCAGAAGAAAGGAGTGACATGGGAGGGAAACATCTTCGCGTTAGAATAGTTTACATTAAGGTAATCTCAAATAATTTCACTGTATGTATGTAAAATGTTCTTTGACAGGTAGTTGTGAAACAAGCAAGTTCATGGCAAACATATGGAGTTCAGTGTTGACTTGTTTATAACCATGTTCCAGATGGAACTGTCATTGAAATTAAGCTGCCTTTGCTATCTGTACTATCATTTTTAATAATGATATTTTTTGGTGACTCCAGACAATACTGCTGTTAATGGTTAAGATGCACCTTCAGTTTTCAGACAGAATGATAATTCAAGGTTTTAGTTGAAAGTTATGGGTGTTCTTGTACAAGTGGGTCTCTTCAGCTTCTTCATGTCATTGTAAAGATTCACCTCAAAGATCAAGGTCTTGTAGGTGAGGTCTCTTCACAAAATTATTTTGTTTTATATAGAACCATCTAGAGAATGAAGAGTGGAGAGGTAACTGAATTACTTCTGTTGTGGAAAAAAAAGTAAAAAATTATTAATTCTGCTGCATGTGTACACTCAGGTGTAAGGCTGAAGCAGTCAATTTTATCTTAACAAACTCTCTTTGATAACTATATTTAGTTCTACCCCATAGGCAAAGTAGATAGAAACACATTTAGAACAGAAATATTTCCTGCAGGTATCAGGCAAATACCAGTCCTGTGAGAACCTGTGTAGAACTGGCTGAAAGATTTATACATGCTGTGTCTGTGCAATTACTTTTTTACTACATTTAGAAAGATTACCTGAAAATTAAATTTCAACAAAAACTCGTGGAATTTTCCCTCCCTTTTTATCAGCTCTTCTAGTCAATTTTATTGATAAATGCTTTTCAAGATAGTTTCTGCATTATTCCAGAACAGCTGATAGATGAGTGAGATCTGTGTTGCAGACAGAACAACACAGATGACATGGGCCTCACGGAACCTAGTGGCATATGCATCAGGGGGATGCTCCATGCATATACGGTGGGCATTTGAACTGTCAAACTTCTATAAACTTCTGGGTCACTGCCCAGCACTACAGCCAGCAACATACCAGTGTGGTGAACAGATCTGAAAATGTAAACCTGGTGCAGAGGTAGGCAGGCTCCTGGTAATGGGACGGGTAAGGAGCTACAGAATGGAGAGAGGCAAAAACCTCCACTAGGATGAGGGTAAATGGGTTACAGTCCTAACCTGTTCAGAAGCAGGATTCACCAAAGTATGAGTTATTTCCTTCTCTCCTTTTTTATAATGAATTCTTGCTTTCCAATACCATACTGCAGTAACAAAGAACTACTTAGAAATACAATGTGTGCCTTATATATAAAATTCCATTTGCAGCCATTGCAGGATCAGACCAATCTCTCCACAGTAGTGGTTTTCAAATGGTGGGCTTGGGTTAATTTCTGTTTACCACTTACCCAGAGAGAGGACATAAAAGGTAGACAAAAGTATGCACTTATCTTTGTCACAACATTAACCAAAGTCCTAAAGAAGTTTGACCTTACATAGTATTCAAGTGATGCAATAAGGTATTCAACAAGGAACACATAGACCCAACTGCAGAATCAAGTTTATGTTGTCTAGTGAAATCTGAATATTTTAGAAGTGTTTATATTATTCTGGAACTGCATTATTTACAGGACCAGGAAACTGGTTTTATCAGAGTTATATAAACGGGTAGCATAATTCCAAACTTCATGGACATTCTTGCAAGATCAGTAACACAGAACGATAGAATCATTTTAGTTGGAAAAGACCTTTAAGACCATCAACTCTAACCATTAACTCAGAACTGCCAAGTCCACCACTAAATTATGTCCCTAAGCACCATGTCTACACCTCTTTTAAATACCTCCAGGGATAGTGAAACAGCCACTTCCCTGGCCAGCCTGTTCCACTGCCTGACAAATCTTTCAGTGAAGAAATTTTTCCTACTATCCAACCTAAAACTCCCCTGTAACATATTTCAATACAGTAGTCAGTCAAACTGCCTATTCAACTGATAATAAAGATTAGTAAATGTTTTTGCTGAACATAGCACCCTACTGCCATGATCAAGAAATTAGACTGATATTTAAATTATATACCAGGTTTCAACCCTCTCTTCCTGCATCTAAGACAAGGACGAATATCTTTGCTAGTGGCTTGTTTAAAATATTAGAGTTGAAAATGCAACCTGTTGCCAAAACTAGGATGAAAATGATCCATACTGTCTTGGTTACTACATATGCCTTTTTGCAGGAATAGAAGGAAGTTAGAGTTTCTTTTTGGAATGGTGCAAAGGCTTCAAGAGACTGAAGAAAATGATCAGTTTTGCTCATGATCCTTATTCATAACTGTCTTGGAAACATTCTAGAGGTGACATAATATTTCTCAGTATGAGGTGCTAGCTTCTGATACAGTTGAAGCTTCTTCAAGTAGCCAGACTGTCTGTTGTCTATATAAAGGGCTTGTTTCAGCTTTTAAAAATAGACATTAGAAACTGCTCTGAGGGTCTGAAAAAAATGTAAACTGAAC
>VZRW01008619.1:0-21491 GCA_013398125.1 Aegotheles bennettii | reverse complement strand
GTTTGTGTCCAGCTTTGAAAAGCATGGTCCTAGTTTTAAAGTTTTATCTCTAGTATTAAGATTCTGGATTGCCTTTGCCTACTTAAACTTCGTTATGATTTATTCTGCTAACGGATCTCAAGTAACTCTGACTTCTCCCACTTAATTCTCAAAGCCTCAATCTGTCTCCACTTCAGGTTTATGACAGAAGTGTGAGACTTTGTTTGAGGCTGTATTCTAAATATATACATGTCCATACAAATGCTGTATGCATGTAGTATCAAAAGGTCATTCAGGAAGTTAGTATTATTTCCAAATTTGGGGTCAAAGCATATTATAATAATCTGCCAAGATCAGATGATGAATAGTTAGTAAAGTAATTAACATATTCAAAACCCAAGTAAGGATAAGTAGTCTATATAGGAAATATCCTGTTCTCCATTGCTGAAGCTACAAGCAACTGGCATCGTGGATATCAACAATTATTGCTCTCTTGAGAGTATAGGTATACCTAGATATCTCTGGTACTCTTGACATGGTGCTGTTTAGATTCATACCCTCAATGACTCTATATGTGGATGTACCACATGGTGGTACATACCACATAAAATGGGTGGACCACTTGATGGATAAGGATTTGGCTGGATGGTCGCTTTCGAAGAGTCATGGTCAATGGCTTAATGTCCAAGTGGAGATTAGTGACAAGTGGCGTTCTTCAGGGGTCAGTATTGGGACTGGTGTTGTTTAAAACAGGGAAATAGGATTCTCCAGTCCTTAACAGGCAGACAGACAGAAATTGTCATCACTTCTTTTGAGAACGGTTTCTGAAATGAAATTCTCAGCAATTTTTCACAGCAGATCTAGTGTTCCCTAGTTCTCAGTGGGCAGAGATGGACAGGAAGGATCTTTCTTCAGGATCTGTAGTTTAAAAGCAGCATGTCTATTTCTGGTTTGCTATCCAGTGTTGTGATAACGGAACATTGACATTTGGATCAGTTTGGAGATTGTGGGCAGAATATGCCAAAGTAGAAGCAGGTAAAATCTTGACTGAGTATTCAATTCTGTTGTCTACAACTACACTTTAACAGAGGCCTGAAGGATCAGCTGAACATTGAAAAACCGAGGTAGTACTGGATAGATTCATTCAGGCCTACAAGACAGGCTTTTGGAGTCTGACGGTATTTGGAGGCATGGGAATCCATGGTATTGACTTTACTGTACTTCCCAGACTGGCAAAAGTTGATTTTATATTATAGATTTCAGAGGAGTTTTTTAATATATTTAACATTAATTTTGTTGGCTTCAAAGAGTTTAGTTTGTCTGCTTTCCAGGAGGTTAAACTTTCCCATGCCCCAGCCTCACATTCATTGCAATAGAAGTTGTTGTTTTGCTTTGCTTGGAGAATCCACTGCTTTGTGAAGCTGCAGCTAGAGCACAAAAATATGCATCTGCCTTAGTTTTTGAGAATTCACCCAGGGCCTGCTTGGATAGTAAGCATTTTATATGGCTGTTCCAATGAACATAGGATACTTGTGGGTTTTTCTGGAGTGGGGGGCAGGAGAAGATTAAAGAACAAGCAGTAGAAACCTTTTAGGGGTTAGTTCTCCAAGGATTAGTTAATTTCCCCTTTGAACTCTACCATCCTTGGACAAATAAACTGTTTACTTTTGGAGCCTAGAAACACATTAGTATGTTCAGCAGGCTCAAGCCAAGTCATTTAGACCATCAGTTTCAGTTTCAAAAAGTGCTGTTGTCATAACAAGGTTTTATGCATAGAACCATAGGTTTGATATAGACTGCTGTAAAGCCAGGGCAGCCTACATGGTGAAAAGCAGGGGTTCATATCCACTGTGTGTGCTGGAAAAGCTGTTAAGTCTGCATGACTTTCCAAGCACAGAATGAAATAGAGAAGCCAGGGGATTTTGTCCCTGTCACAACATGCTACAACCAAAGAGTTGTTGCAGGAGGGATGTAGACAATAGCAATGTAAAATTCTTTATAGGGTGGTAAGGATGGCTGCACAGGGCAATATTCATCACTTTTGAATTGATTTGATAGAAAAATCGGTAACATTTCTGTGGGGATGTATTGCAGTATTTAAAATTAGAACTGTGGGAACTCAATGGGGAAAAATTTGCCCAGCAAGAAACTTGGATTTGTTTTGTTTTGTGGTTTATTTCTTTAAGAAATAGAAAATCTCTTTCAACTTTATGAAGCTGAGCACATCCACAATAAAGCCCACAAAGAATTTAAATACCAAAGAAAAATATCAAAACTAGTGGTTGCAGAGTCAAACAGTGGATCTAAATATTTTGTGTCATCATTGCAAAAGGAATCACACAGTAGAAGGAATGTGGGCATTGCAAGTCACGACCTTTGAGCTTGCTTGCCAGTTCAGTTTTTTACTAGCACAAATCTGGAACTGCCTCAGTAAAGGTCAGCTTCATGTGTTATCATCCAAAGCTAAGAGGAGAATGTGGAAGACAGTTTTCTTGCTGCTGCATGAATTTTTCAAAACAATTATGCACTTGTTCTGAGTTGTTGCTGTGTTGAGCACATGTCATGACAAGTCTTAATTTAACTACATCATTTAAACTATTCAATACTATTAAACATTGAGTCTTTGCCAAATAAGGATGCTGGTACTGCATATAAAATAATTTGATAGTTTCAATATTAGAACCTTTAGAATTTCTGAGTTTTCAAAGTCCAGGGTTTTGGACAACAAAGACAGGGCTCTGGACAACCTGATCTAGTTGAAGATGTACCTATGCATTGCAAGGGGGATTGGACTACATGTCCTTTAAACATCCTTCCAACTCACAACATTCTATGATTGTATTTTCCAACCTTGGGAATCTAGCTGCAGAAACCAATATATTTCATAAAGGCAGGTAGAAAATAAAGCTCATGCTGTATTTTAATTTTTTTAGTAGGGGAAAAAGACAGAAAAGAAACAGAGATTTTGTTCAAAGTCACAAAACAAATCAAGAATGGAAAGAATCACTAGCAACATGTAAGTGTCCTGAATCCCAGACCCAAGAAGGCTAAGGAGTGACATTACTGGAATGGGTTAGATATTTCTTAGAAAGAGATAATGGGTTTGTAGTGTGTACACTTGCAGTAATTCCAGTTGCAGAACAAGCACATGTACCCACCTAGGGTGTGCATTATGCAACCTATAAGAGTTTACCTTTCTACTTCACAGAGCAATCTGAAAAATTTGATTCCTTGATACCACTTTCCACTGGTTAAATATTTACAGCAATTTTACAGAAAACCGCTACAAGATCCTTAGGGAGTGACATGAACAAAAATGTTGTAACTATACAGCAGTGATGGGATGCACCCTACTTAGGCAGACACCTGGCCATGGTATTTCCATAACTATAATGTCAAGCATTTCTTTAGTAATTGATAGATTACTATGTCACATAAATATATGGAAGTCCAGAATAAGGTGGGTCACCATAAACACTTTGGGTGTTGTGTTCTTGTACACCATTTACAGTGCTAGAACAGAGCAGCATGTGCTCAGTGAATGCTGTTGTTTCCCCACTTTCAGTTGTTGATAAGTAGCTCAACTCCAACAAGCCCTCAGAGATCCATCACTTATGACAGAAAAGCACAATTGAGAAACCAGAAAACAAAAAGTGGAGTTTTAGACACATTTATTTATAATATGCTAACATGCTCTAAATCATCTTTGAAGTAATTTTGGCAAATGGACTGTTGCTGAATATTCATTAAATTTTGTTTTCTCTCACAATTAGGTAACATATTATGGCATTCATAAGAGACAGGATCAGTTTGCCAAAGAGGAATCAGACATTCAATTGCAACCTTTCTTGGGCCTTATTTCGAAAGGGCGTTTCTGCTGGAGGAATAGATTCTGTGTTGTTTTGACAGATCCGCACTAATGTAAAAAATCTGGCTCATGGAACCATGGTGTTTGCTTGCTTAATGCCTAGTACAGCTTCCTAGCAGTAGATTAAAAATAGCAGAACTTGGCTTTATATGTGGAAATACAAATTGCCATGGTGGAGGGAAATCTTTCTGCGTTGGTGGTGTTATTTTGAATGGTTTCTTTTATTAGCGCATTTTTATCTCAGCATGATCCTCAAAAAGGCATTGGACTTTTATTTTAAGGGGAGGAACTGAAATGTAAACCATGATACCATCTAATACTGCTGCAAGCTATCTGCTAAGTGAAGACCAAAAACACATATGCAGGGTTCTAAAGTTAGACACATACATTCTCATCCCTGTTTTGGCTTTTTCATAAGCATGCTCACATTCAAAGTGCTGAGAGCCTCCTGATCACACTAAGATAAATGGAAGCTGCATTTCTGACTGTCAACATTTACACACCAAAATGTGGTTGTCCTGTCCTTAGTATCTGCAGGCAGACAACTATGGTAGACGATCTCTTGGCACTACTTGAAAATAAACTTATTTTGCTGAAACAAACATTCAGCTGTACTCATGTATTCTGTTGCCTGTGTCATGTATATATGAATCCAGTAGGTAATGTTTTGATTCTAACTTTTTTTCACAGTATTGGGGTCTGGAAAAAAATGGAATTTACACTGTCTTCTTGGAAAATGAATTCTATTTCCTCTCACCTTCAGAAAAGTTCTGATGTAGTAAAAACCTCCATAAAAGTTTTCTAACCTCTAAAAATAACTGACTGCTACATAATGTAAAAATAATTCAATTATTCATTACAGATCTAGCTCTTTCATAATATGTTGATCTAATTAAAATATATCAACATCCTCTAAGACGGAAGAGGTCTAAAGTGGCTATATTAATCATTGATAATGTTGTTCAAATGCAATTCTATCAAATGAGGATGTTAAAGAACTGTAGTAATAACCTGGAGTTTCATGTTTGCTATGTAGCTCTGCAGAATAAACATTCACATAGTAAAAAGAGAAATCAAACCCATCTCCTACAGTATAAAGTCCTAGCTTTAAAATGAGAATGCATTTTGCTGAATTTAGTAAGTCAGCAGTTCTGTTTCCAACCCATAGAAAGGCTCTTTCTGTCACCACTTTGCTGTTTGGTGGTCTACCACCAGCTAAATCACAGATATATTTTATCTCAACCCTCTGAATAAATATTCTCTGCACATTTGGTGGGAAGACATGAAAAAGAGACAGTGTGAGACTGGTGTTCATGCGGGCTGGGAGGTAATGAAGAGACAGTCATAACCAGTAGGAGAACATACAGTGTCTAACTTAGAGGATCAAGTTAAGAAGAGGATTCTTTCGTTTCCTGACTATGTACCAGATCCAAAGGGGCTCTGTCAGGTGATTCAAGCAGATTTGACTACCTAACTGTCCCAAATTGCCTTCTAGGCAGTCCAACCACTACCCACTGACTGTGTATGAGGAAACTTGATATTCACATTCTTTCTCTAACCCACTGAAAGTTTGTTGGGGGAGTGCTGAATATTACTGTTTTAAAAATCTTCCAAGGATGCTTTTGATACCCCTTTAGAGCACTTTGATAAAGATGCACAACAGGTATTTTAGGGTGGCAAAGGACATTCATTCACCTAAAACCAAAGCCTCCAAAGAAAATATGAACAGACTAATTTGGTATGTGTCTCCTTGGCAATATTCTGCATGGCTGAATCTGTAGAATCCAACAGGCTTAACACAGTTGCAGCAAATAACCACAAAAAAGACAAAGTATTTCCATTGCTACATCTTTTTACAATCTCCTTGTCTTCTGTCATCTCACCACTGTCATACAAATGATAGATTTTTAAATAAAATGTTAGAACATGTAAAACTTAATACTAGCCCATGCTGAGAAAATAGGCATTAAAAGTAACCTCTGACTTTTTAAAAAATAGTTCATCATATCTGTACAGACTAATAAATTACTCTCTATCAGTGAGTTGCATTTTGACTTGAAAACAATGACCTTGGAGACCACTCTACATAAATTAAGTCTTGAGAGTAGTTTTCAAACCTTGTCTTCTGCTGTGCCCAGTTTATACCTTGGATCAGAAGATAAAAATGCAGCCATTCCAGGCAAGCATAAGAGAGGAGTGGAAAATCTCCACTTTGTTCATGACAGTATTAACAGATTGTGCTACTAAGTAGAGCAGGATGTTTTGATATTGAGTGGGTTGTTTCCGAGGCATACTTAAGTCAGGACAGAGGCTCTAAGAACAGCAGAAGCAGGAGGCGTGTAAGAAAAGAAAATGAGCTGTGGGAAAGCATAAGAGATCCTTTAATGTATGCAATAGATGGTATCACTTTCCTGTGTGTATTGTGTGGCGCACAATACTTTAAAGAGGTTGCTGGACAGCAGGCTGGAAAGTGTCTAAGTTAGGAGGCTCTCGTCACAGCTGCTAGAGCACATTCATGTCATCTGGGTGGTGCAGGGAACCTGTTATAGTACAGAAACTACAAGATGTTACAGACAGGAACCCGACAGTTTATCACCTGAATGCAGTCCAAAACATTGTGAGTTCATTTCACAGATATGCGGGATAGAAACAAATTGCACCCTGAGGAGACCACCTTCTGTTCTCTCCCCAGAGCAGACCCTGGACCCTTCAGTTTCTAGAACTCCTCTTCATTTTCAGAACACAACTCCTTTATTCCCACGCAACCCTTTGCAGAAGATCCAACCATGCAACTTTTTTTCAGGGAACAGTAAAATTTTGTTCACAAATTGGTCTTCAGGGCAGTAGAAATGTTCAAACACTAGGTCTGCTGTTGTGTCTTGAAAGATTTCTGCATTAAAGTGTCCTTCAGTTAAGTGAAAAATTATAACAATAAAACTAATTAGAAATGTTTGTATATGTCATGGAAACCTCTGAGAGAAGCATAGGAATTCTGCAGATATCTCCATACTGTTCCCAGAATAGGTTCTAAGATATTTGTAGATAAACAGTAAATATATACTTTTCATATCACTTTTCAGGGTTGTTTCTGCAATTATGTTCAGAAAACATGTCTGCTGACAGCATTTCAAAACATTCTGATTTTAGGTGTAATTCTCCATACTTAGTCTTTGCATCTCATGAACTTGGATCCAGTTATATTTCAGCTGTTAGTCAAGCTTGACATTATGACACAAGGCATAGACAACAGTTATCTACTGGTCTGGGAGAGTGTAGAAGAGGATAATTCCCTATTTCCTACCACCAAACTGGAAACACAAAGCCAAGGTGCATGGGAGATCTCAGGATTTGATGAGCAATGGTTTCAAATGCTGTAGAGAATTCTCCTAGGATGAAACTGGGATATCTTTCATTTGATGATAGAGAAGACCAACAAAAGCAGGTTTTGTGGTTAGTCCTTCCAAGTTCAAATTCATGAAAGAAAAGTTACAGCTAAGTAGTTCACAGAGCCTGTGGCGTCTGTCCTTTTGGATGGATTTGGAGTCTAGGAGATTTTGATGTTGGTTTTGTAATGCTCTATCACCTGTGGCATGTTTTCAGAGCACGTAGCTAGTTTTGAACACAATGGGAACAGGAAATGTATAATTTTTGGATACAGCAGTTTAGACATGGACTGCTTATTGCTCAAATTCCTCTGTATAGTATGTGTTCCATCTTGCAGTGTAGGATGTTATTGTATATCATCTATCAAGACAGCACCAATTAGATTTTTTTTTAGTTTTTAAACTGCTGTTATAAATTTAGAAACTGCTGGATGACAGAATTTTTTATTTATTTTTTTTTAGAAAGAGGTAGTTGTCCCCTGAGGACACAATTTAAAGGAGTTACCTGAAAAAAAACACGAGAGTGTTAGCACGTTTATCCAAAGGAACATTGAGTTCTCCACTTGGCAGTTACTATGATCAAAGAAACACTGGAGGACAAGTTACCAAATGCCAGGTCTTGTATAAAGTTGAAACTTGAAGGAAATTTCTTGGTTTTCATTGAACTTACTATTTTGAAAATTAATTTTGAAGCTCATTTTTGCAGCTAACTCAGAGAGATATCTATCTAGCAAAAGTTTCTGTTTTCATTTGGTATACAAAATAGTGACTGAGAGAAGCACTCAAATGTGCTGTTTGTGAACAAATTAATTAAAGCTTTTTCCTGTTAATGATCTATTTCTTAATTTAAAATAGAAAGGCAACTATATAATCTATTATGTAGCTATTATAGTCACGGTATAGCTTATCCTATCACACTGCTATCTGTACTGCTCTGTTAAAATCAATTCATGAATAGAAAGAATGGGAAGCTGATCCTCAGCAAATTGTTTTGTATTGGTGGAGTAGGCAGGGAAAACATAGAGAAGAATTCACAACCACATGGCTGTCTCGTTTGGTGGAAGTGCTTGATCCTGCTTGGTGTGTTCAGCCTAGAGTTCACAAATTATCTGAGAACATTGCAGGACACAAAGCCATAATTTATTGTTATTAATAAGCAGAGCAATATGGCAACTTTCCCTGATTAGACAATGACCCATTCTGGCTGTTAGCGACCCCTCTTCATTTATTTTCACTTCTATCACATCTCTTTTCCATCACATCTTGGCTACATTGCAGTAATTGTGATGTACTGCAGTAAGAGCTCCCAGTTTCCCGTGGGAAGCTCCACCTAGCCAAGAAAATTTGCAGCTTGTCATCGTAAAAACAGAGGTATGGATCGTAGGTTCTGTTGTTTCATAGTTTTGCTACTAGGAAAATGCCTACCTACTTCTTGTCAAGCATAGGCATGTTTGATGAAGTCTATCAGCATCTTCTACTCTAACAAAATGAATGTGCTAATCATAAATATATAACCAATTATTACTGGAAAATAAAAATTTCCAGCATTTAATCACTCTCAATTAAGAGGTTTTTTCCAAATATAACTAAAGGAAATTTCCCATGCTGCAACTTGTATCTGTTTCCTGTCCTCTCACCGTGTACATCTGAGAAAAGTCTGACTCTATAATGACTGATTAGGTAGCTGAAGACACATTAGGTTAGCTCAGGCTGAACAAACCCAGCCTTTTCTCTCAGTCTCTACTTGTATATCAAATGAGGGAGTATGGGGTGCGTTGGGAAGGTATCTATGGAGGTCATGAGGGGACACACTCCCTGGGTGCATGACTTAATACACCAAAATATCTACTTAGGCGCAGTCAGAAGTTAATATAAATAATAATGCATGGAGGTAGTAGTTTCTCATACTCCAGCTCTTCCTTATTTTTGTCACACAAGTGATTATTGAGTTTGTCTAAGCAAGTAAGGAATTTTTTGATAAAATAGGTAAACAGGATAAATATGAGCACGTAATATTGACAGAAGTAGCAGGTGAGTGACTGTGTAGAAATTACCTACAATAACAAAACTGCCTCTGAATGTTTTATAAGATCCCTCTCCATGCCCCAAAAATATAAGATAAGACTCTCCTGAAGCACAGGCTCCATCCAAGCAGCTGATACTGTGAAATCTGGAGGTTTCCAGCCCAGATCCTAGGATGCTGACCATGATGTAACCATCACAAAAGTTTGGTGGGGACTTTGGGAATAGGAAAAAAATCATAGAAGAGACTCAATGGTAAGATTCTTTCCACAGGAATTTGGAATTAACGTGTCACTTGTATCAAAGTAATGAAAAAATTAGTTTCTTGCTCTAGATTATAGGGAAGCCCTCCTCTGTTGGGCTTGTTTACTTGGATTTTGCATGTTGAAATGTATTTAGATATTGAGTTACTGTAGCAAATGTTCTCTTGATCTTGCAAAATGGGAACTTGCAAAACAAAGAAAAACTCTCAGAAAACATCGCTATTGCTAACGAATTACTTAATGTGCCATAAATGACAGAAAAATCAAACAATGAGAAATATAAACACCTATAATTTTGCCCAATGTATTCTAAAGTGTCTCTTCAATGATTAAGAGATTGTATGCTCTTAAGGCAAAACAAAAGAAGAAATGCTCAATCTGTTGAACTGCTTTTAAAATCTTACTTCGTATTTTATTTTTGGGTGGTGAGACTTTTACGCTGTTATCTAGGTTTTGAGAAACAGCAGGTACTAAATACTAGCTCTGAGTTAAAAGCAGTATGTTAGAAAATTAAGATAGGCATCCTGATGTTTGTTTGATACTCTTTTAGAATGAAAAAGCTCCAAACAACCTAAATGTGGATTTATACTTATCACAACCAACATTTAAAAGCCTCTGTTTTCAAGAAACACTTCCCCCACCTACCCTTCACCAACCCAAACAAGTTCTTTACATTTGAGCTAATAAGTTTTGTCAGGCTCTGGTCCAATGCAAATTTTGTCAAGTTAGAAGTTTTCAGTAAGGGGCTTAATAACAAACACTAACAGAGCCAGGTATCATTATATTTAACTCTCAGGCATTCTATAACATCAAAAGAAATATCTGGATTATTCAAGAGAGGCATTGTTTAAAAAATATGTTTTATATATGTGTTTTGAGCAATCTTTTATCACAGCTCAAGAACAGTACTTTGGCTTTGGAGAAATATTTAACAGGATACTTTATTGATTTAAATATTTACAAGACTGATATAAATAATTATAATAAATGTTCCATCATCTCCCCCTGGTTACAGGGGAAAGAACTAATATCTATGTTCTTCTGTTGCATTGTATAAAAACGTTGGATAATTACAAATACATGTTGGAAAAAGTTTGCAGTACTGGTGCATGAGCTTTCAGGAGCGTGCTGCCTTACATGCTTGGATTCCCTGAAGTGGCTTTGAGGCAAGGTTTGTACATGAGAGCTACAAGAAGACTCCCCTCACTTATTCCCCAGTGCAATTACTGATACACAACAGGAATATTAGCTATTAATGGTAGTGCTGAAGGGATTGGCCTGAGAGCTGCTGACCTCTCTGGACTTGTTTCAGCCATGTGCCTACGGTCCAGATGAGGAGTAGGCTCATTGACGTCAGCTGAGCTATCCTGATGAGCAGGACAGAGCATCCACAGAGCTCAGGCAACTTGGACAAATTAGATCTTAAGTAAAATGGTTATGAAAAAAGATAGAAACAATCAGGAAGAAAACTCAAAAGGGGACAGGAAATAAGCTGATATTTGGCTAGTGGACAACAGGACTAAGGTAGCTCTGATCTGAGAAGGAACAAATGCTGAGGAAAGGACTGAGAAATTATTGGTACAACCAAGCAAGGTGCAAATTATCAGACTGATAGTAAAGGAAGCAGATTTACAGCCATGCCTGTGATAGATGAGGGAGTGCTGACAATTCATTTTTTATCTGCATTTCATTAAGGTAGACCACATTGAAAAGGAAAGTATATTTTTAGTTTTATTTCCATAGAATAAGTTTACTGCAAATTTTAATGAGAACAAACCTTGACTAGCTTCCCTAGTACTTAGGACACATTTGATTTCTGGGGCGTTGGCTCAAGTTGTTTCAATGGGGAAGAACTTACATGAAAGACTGGATGTGTATGATAGGAATACTAAACACACAAATAGTACCAGGTATAGTCTCGTGCAACTACACCGTCTACTTGTACAGGTAGTTCTAGTAGCTGAAAGGTAGCCTAACAACAATAAAAAGGGAATCAAATAAACACCTTGACTTGTTTTATGTTGCAACTGCATGAATGCTGCTGCTGACATGCAGGGAGGGTGTGTCCATATGACAGCCCAGGCTTAGCTTGGCTTACACGGTTCTGTAATGGCAATAGCTTCGGTGACAAACATGATCATGATCATCTGCAGAGATCACAATCATCTGTGGACATCAAAAGTTGAATTTCAGAAACATAGAATTGTATTTGGATATACATTGAATTAATAGCACGCAGTGATTGAGAACAAATGTGTATTGTGCCTTACAACTGTCACTAGATGTTTAACAAGCAATCTAAATATTTTCTAATGACATACTCTCTTATGAAAACACAGTACTCGAGATGGCTGTAAACTAGAATTTCCATTCTGTGGACAACTCAGACACTACAAAAATGTTTGTTCCAATTTAAATTGGAAGAAAAAGTAAAGCTGATGAACAAAATCTTTCAAACATTAAAATTTATGACTCAGGGTGCATTTGGTTATGAGAATATCACAGGATGGTGATGATGATGTGCAATGAAGTTTCAGGAGGATAAAAACTGTTCATGTTCATTGTTCAGATTAATTTATATGCTATGGGGTTTTTTTGCAATATTAAGGCAATACAAATATTAATCAATAGTCTATTTGAAATACTTACATTGTCAGACTGATATATTTTCCTTTACTGAAACAGCAACATTATTTTGATATAATTAAATTGAAAGCATTAATCAGCATGATCCAGTGAAATATTTCATTTTCAATTAAACTACACTTTCCTATGGAAGAGGAAGTTTCACTGAAGTTCTGATTATGTACGCATAGCAGAAAGCATCTGGAGCATTCACTAGCATATGTGCCCTGCTGCAGACACTCCCAAAAGGAGCAACACTCTGAAGTGGACATTTACTGGTCTTTTAGTTGTTTTTTTGTTACCTTTTAGCATTTGTGTTAGGTTGAAACTCTTCCGACTATATTGCTTGGTCAATTTGTGGATTTCTGCAGGAATGTTAAGAAAACACTAACTCAGTGGGCTACCTTTCAAAACTCAAATAGTTATCTTATTTTAAAAAGAGGAATATATAAATGGCAGTTCAAAAATGTAGCAGATCACCAACCACAATACATCTTGAATAGAAGAAAGCAGAGGGGAAAAGACAGGAATTGATTGTGTTAGCATAGCCAGCCTCCTGAAGTCCCAGAGAAGAGTGTCTTTTAACCCTAGAAAAACATTTTTTTAATTTTTCATCTCAGAGCTAGTGAGAACAGAAAGACATTTCAAGACCTCAGCTAAAGTGCTGCATTCCCATTTGGGCTTTGTTCTTAGAAAATATATGTGAACAAGGTGGAGATTCACAAGGAGATCATCCTCTCTTCATCTGAGTTATGAAGAAAACTGAAATATAGGGGAAAATTGTAAGGAAGTGGGTTTGTTTAATGTAGAGAAGAGAAGACTGAGAGAAAATATAAGTGTTTTGGAATATATGTAAGATTTGGAACAGGGTGGAGATAGGAGATAACATTATTTCAAGTAGCCTTGGGGACCCGATTGGATGTGATAGGACTGAACTGCTACAAGGCAGATTCATATTACACACTGGGAAAAGTTTTTGAATAACAGAATAAAACAGTGGGAAGCTTTTTGTGCAGAAACTTCATAGATTCCATGATTGAAGGTTTGTAAAAACAGGTTGGGTAGACATCTGGCCAGATTCTGTGGACAGGATTAAGTGATCTCTGGAGAATGTTTCTGTTCCTTGTCTTCATCCATAATTCTGTGATTTCAAACTATAAGGCTGGTTTCTCCTAACTGTGGGAATGACTAATTCACTGAGGCTTTTCTCCTTCTCTGTTTTCAATCCAGCTTTTCAGTCTCCTAGGAAACAAGACAAGACTCAGTCCTACACAGGTTTTGATGCAGAGATCAGTTTTAAAGGGCATATGAAAGAAAACAAATGAAGATATGAGAGAATAGTGTAAATTATGGCTCAAGCTTGCTAGATGTGAGACTGGGAAAGGATAATGTAAATCTGCATGTTGCCTCAGCAGTAGCTATAACGGGAATGATGGTTGAGCATGGTTGCTCTCAATGTGCTTCTGCAGATTCTGTAAGTTGTTGCTGCTCATACTTCAATTTGAGATCAGAACCAAATCAGAGGGCAGACAGCCACCCTTCCCCTTTGGGCTTAATTGTTGTGTCTTGCCAGTTTACAACCAATAAGTCATGGTGTAAAGAAAGCAGACGGGCAGCTGGTCTTATCTACTAGTTTTGATGTGTCCTGTATAATCCCACTAACAAGCCAGGTGTTGGAGCCAGAATTTTCATAAGTTGTAGGTAATATTCTTGATTTTGGGGGGCAGCAACATTTCTATCTAAGAGATTCATCATCTGTTAAATTCCTAGCTTGAAGGGATTTGTTAAATGTTGTTACTGTTATCTTGAGTACTTCCCTGTGAACTGGGAGTTATCTTTATCTTTAGGAAGCTGGTATTTTAGGCAAGCCAAATTATTTTTTACTTTAGTTTCACATTATTTTCTCTACTATTTACCGTCCCTGTGAAATAGAATAAAATAATCTTTGTGAATCATACTACAATGTGAAGAAAAGTTCCTTGCAAGATATTTTTTAAAAGTTTTATTACTGAAAATATATCTCGTTGATCAAGAATGAAAGATTTTGTGGAGAGTATGAGAGAAGGAATGCAATCTCATATTGATCATAAAAGATGAAAATTTCCACTTAGTACTTGGTAATTAGATAGACAGACTCCTTAAAAACTACTAGAACCACTATGGGAATATAAGGATGCTTAGATGGTGAAACTCAACCTCTCTCAAATTCAAGGAAGTCCCATGCTGGGGAAGGCCAGATTTAATTACTAATCAGAACAATTATGTTACAGTATCCACAGACTAATAAAAGGAGCTAGATAGCTACAAAAGAAAATTCCTGGAGTTGGTCATTTGTATTCCAGGAAGGTTGGCTATTGGTCCAGAAACCGCAGTGGAATTGCATATCTCTATAAAGACTAAAAGCCAAAGAGGCACAACTTTATTGATTTAAAGCATCTGATTTTTATGTCAATATTTTGGAAATTATTGAAATAATTAATTCTGGAGAAAATTATGCCAGAAGTAATGATTTGGTAGGAAATGGGAAGCAAAATTTTTGAGACTGCCAAATAGATATACCTAAGCATATTTGTTAGGCTGGTAAGCAATCACTTGCCCATCTCAACAAAACCAGTTAAATCTTGACCATCCTTCATAGACTTTAAAGGAAAAATGCCAACAGGCTGGAATTTATGCTCTCAAAGCAAGAGAACTCTTCTATGTGTTTGAGCAGCCATGTGAATACCACTGCAACCAAGAGCTTTAAGACTGCTGTATCAGAGCACGGCTCAGTGGAAAACTGTTGGGCTCCAGGGAGACCAGGGCCAGGCCCAGACCACCATCTGTCCATTTTGGTTCTCAGTGCTGCTGAGCCAAGCCAGTTTATCTACAATTCAGTCCTTTCATTGTTTTTAAATGCCTCCACAGAAGTCAGGAAGAATAACCAAATGTATTGTTCCTGATTGTACAAGCCAGCCTGATGAAGAGAATCTTATTAAATAATTAGAATAACATTTAGAAGCTTAGCCATAACTCAGTCTCATCACAGTGATTTAAATAAACATAATTTTCCTGTTTCTTGCACTCCAGCTGTTGCGAGCAGGTGCTGATTCTCTGTAGGGACTCATAACCTCTTTCCTTGTTATGTTCTTTATTTCTACTGGAACACGTATTTGCTTAAATCCTGGAATAATTCATACAAAGCTGGAGGCTGTTCTTTGAACATACAGAGTCTGAAGATTGTCTGTGTTTTGCCTGATACTAATTATTTTCTCAGTTTGTCTTGGCACTTTGCTGTACTAATGAGTGTTTACCTTGAACTCCCTGCTGGCTATGCTGTGGAAGGAATAGGCACACAGACAAGATATCAGTAACAAAGGAAATATATCAAATTAACTACATTCCGTCAGAAAATTAATTTCATTGGCACATTAAAATTACTGTGACTCAAATAGAAATTGGCCTGATGAATTTGGATCTGGTTTTAAAAACCCCAGTACTTATTGTTTGACAGACTAGATACTTCGGTTCACGTCCCATATTACATTGGAGTCATGCATGAAACCTGGAAACCTGGTTTTGATGCCAGATAGCCAAACAAAGACAAATTTTACCAACCAATTCCCTGGTTCTGACCTTTTCATACACGTTTTTGCTTTGCTTATGTTAAGAGAGTATACATGAATTATTCATTTATGACAGGTCTTTTTCTCAGACTATCATCTTGATGAAATAAGCCTAAATAAGAAAAATATCAGTTAATATTCTTCAGAATTCATAATTTTCTGTAGAAAAGTCATTATATAAAACATTGTTTCTTATATCACAGTCTTCCCTTTTTAAAATAAAATTTATTACAGTTATTTATACTGTTTTATGCTTAAATAAGGAGAGCAACACTCATCTTTAAAATACAACTGTTTGCTCTTTCAAAGTAGGAAACATCAGGCTCATCACAGATATTTGTTTCCTGTATGCAATCAGTGTATTTCTCTAAATTACTATTTTATAGCTGCAGTTTAGAGATTGGATTATTAAATTGAAATTAAAAGTGTCAAAGTAGGACTTGTAAGATATTCTGTTGTACAGACAGTAACACTAATATGACTTAAATTCTTAGTCAACAGACATGCTTCTTAGATCCCAGGCTGAATTTATTTTATGCATAGTGAAGCCCTATTCCTTATTCTGCTTTTAGAGTGCTGCTATGGACATACAAATGCTTTAAAGGCAGAAAGAAAACGTTATATTTACTATGCTGCCACCTATTCAGCTGTGAATAATTTGCACTAGATGCTTAACACAATAGCAGAGAGATGAAGTGGCAAAGCCAGAACCAGAATTGCTGGTAAAATCACAGCCCTATCAAAGCCAAATGGAGCTTTCTGAATTTCACTACTTTTTCCTTATTTTGTCTTCAATGGCAAGGTAATTTTGTTACCAAAGTAAACATGTCAAGCTAGAAAATTACCAGTCTTTTCCTCCAGAAACTACATCCAAGAAGGACTTTGACAGAAGAAAACTCAAGGATTCCAAACCTAAAATGACAGTCGCCTTGGATGTACTGGGTCATATTCATCAGTTAACTAATTGTTTCAGGATTATGTAAGGGTCAAGTTTGTCCTGGTACATTTACATTTTCCAGCAATATTCTGGGGTAAATATCCTGCATATTTATTCCAAGAATGAAAAATGGAGGCAACCAAACACGGAGGCTGATTTCAGGGCACATCATAATGTTTACTTAGCAGCACCTGCACTGATTTGACTTGCTGATTCTCTCTTGAACAGGGCACTTCTCGAATGGTGTAGCAGAGGTGCTGGTGAAGCCAGACTTTCTTTAGCATTTGTTGTGGAGGAGCTGCATTAAGGATCCTTGTATTAAATATGTTTCAATGATGAAAAATAAACCATTGAAGAATTTGGTACAGCTGGCAGAAAATATGCATTAAAAGTACTGCACGTGTTTCCAAATTGGAGAATGATTAAAATGGAAAAACATCTCCTGCAAAGGTAAGGGATTGAATAAAAAGAGATCTGAAAACTGTTGAAAGAAAAATAATACAGAAAATTTGCTTTCTCTATTAAATTGAACAGAGTCATGGCATTAAATAAAAATATACTTCTCATAATATTTCTTCATAGATTGAGTATATATAATGACCATATTCATTGAAATACTCAAGCTACGAGCTGTAGCCAAACCACTGTGTAATTCTGAACTGTAATATAATGTCTCACTTGTTAGATTTTGTATTTAAGTCCTTCACTTCAAATGCATTTGAAAGTATGTGTCTGTGTAAAATTACCTGATAATCACTGGAGAAACAAAGGTAAAGTGGTTTAAATCACATCTGGGCAAAGGTCTATCAGTTAGCAAATGCAGAGGGAACAGCAGTGGTAGTTTTGTCTCCCTTAATCTAAAGTTTGTGTTTTTTCAGCTGAGTTCATGAATCTGCTCACAAAGCATCTGTGGCTGCTCATTGAAAGCCACTTTGTTAACAGGATGATGTCACTTAATCTGAGAAATACCTGAGAAGGGTTTTGTGAGTTTCAAGTAAAAACAGACATTGACCAGGTTTCTAAAATGGAATCATTCAATATGAGCTACTGAATGCCCTCTCTGTGGTATGCTGGACTGCATTTTTCCTGTTTTCTCTTTTCTCTGTAGACTAAAATATTCCACCACAGTGCTCCTTTCAAGTTGGGCAGTCACCTCCAGAACTCTGTTTCTGCTGTTGAATTGAGTTTTCATGGTCTGCCTTTTGCTGCTGAACATGTCTGAAAATTAACAAGAGGGTATTGGGGGGAAAACAACCAACCAACCCAACTTATTTTCAGAAACTGCTTGTATTACTAATCAACATTTGCATGTTAACTGTGTCCAGTTGTGTAGCGAGTAGTCAGATTAGAAAGCTTAAAATAACCCATAAGCACTGCAATTTCAATTACTTACTAAAAAATATCCATTCTTTTTGGTACAATGGAAACACAGCCAGAAAAACTCATCCTAAGCCAAGATGACACTGAATTCAGAAAAGTGTTTAAGGTATTTTGAAGACATTTTTCAAAATGCTGTGGTCTGGAGGACTTTAGATTGTAAAATTGTGACTGACTGTCTCTGGTTTGAAATGCACTGTATAATAAATGACTTTATGTGTTAAGTTGGTGCAAGAAACGCCTGACTAGCCTTTTATTTCTTTTTTGTTGTTGTTGCTCTATGCAGCCAACTCAGGCAGAGCTGTGATTTTCTGGTAAAATAGGATGGCAAAATACCAGTAATGACTTTTACACTGATATTGAAGTCGATGTGCTTTTCAGGAGATAGAGAAATAATGGTCATACTGGTGGAATAGTATTGGCAGGTAGGGATATAAAGGGAAAAAAAAGGAGATAAAACTGGATCAGTCAAAATTGTTTTAACAGGGATGTAAAAGAATTTCTACTGGAATAAGCGTCTCTGGACTCAGAGACATGACTCAAAATATTCCTCAAATTCATGCAAGGAAGACAATGATTGGAAATACCACTTTAGGAGGTCCAAGCTGCAACCCTGGAATGTGTATTTATTGGAACAACCTGCTCACTTATACTTGGTTTAGGTAAGTAAATAAAATGTTTTTTCCTAGGAAATCTTGGGCTGATTGAATATGAGCTAATTTAGTTTAAAAGAAATAGAGGGTAAAAATTGGGTGTTAACTATGGGTTTGTTACCCATTCAGACAGACTGAAGTTTCAACTGCTCACTGTGATGCACTTGAAAATGAGCCAGTTTCCATCTAGAAGCAATATCACAAGGTTAGTGTGGCACAGCATCACAGGAAGTAAGCTCTACTGAGAACCTGGATAGTGTAGGGTGCATGGGAAAATAAGTTAAATTAAACATACTTAGACTTTAATTAAAGTAAGTTAAAAACTTTGACCCCTATCTGTGCATGTGACAATGTCAGAGTTCTTGGCAACTCTGCTAGTTGGAGCCCAGACACTGATGATCTCTTCAGTCTCTGCTTTCATAAATTCTTTTCTATTTTTTGCATTTTTTTCACTTATCTTTTCCTCTAACCTCTATGTTTTTATCTGACCCTTGTCTGGCCATTTCAGCTTTTCTGTCTTTCAATCAATGTTTTAAGACTCTACTGGTTCCATTTGGTTCAGAAGGAAGAATATGCAAAACAAATTGTCTATGCTGTGTATTTTGAATATTCTTTTAGCAAGTTGTCATTAATTTATTGACATCTGAATACCAGTGTAATCTCTCAATTGATAGACTGATCCCTGTTTGCATTATCACTGTGTATTCAAATACAGTGCTTGAAAATTAGTTTTGCATGGCCCTAGGAACAAAATGACACTGAATTTACAAGACATCAACTTGGTTGTAGCCTCATTTACAAGTGAGAAACCCAGAGTGCATCACAAGTTATGATAGAGTAGGTGTAAAGAAAGGAGTCCAGCTCTGTAATTCACATGGTTACATTGTGAGTGCTTTCCCAATACTTTGATAAAGGATGAGGAAATATGAAGTGAATTTTCCTACAGGAGAAGATTGGTTGCTGTTGGATCAATATGTATCAATATGTTTTTAAGAGGGCATTACATCTGGTCTTGAGGAAAACACGTTATTTCTTAAGGAAAGACATTATTTCAGGGCAGTGGAAGGTGACTAGTATCATTTTCTCTTCAGCTCTAGAGGAGATAATCCAATTCTATATTCTGGATTTTGGTTTTGTTATTTGTTGTATTTAATAATGTTTTTTGGTTACAAGTGATGTTAAATCTGGACAACACTAGATGATTAGTGGTCCACTGGTAAGCGCTGTCTTCCACAAAAGTTTCTGGTGGCCTCTAGGAAGCCATAGGAGAAACGTGTCTGTGTGGTACCATAGGGGTGTTACTCCCTGTGGCGCTCATGCAAGTAGACACAGGCTAACTGGAGCTCTTCTCAGCCTGGAAAGGTGCCAAATGGGTGAAGCTTCTGTTTCACCTCCTCCACAGATTCTTTCTGTATGACTCATCTGGCACCAGGGCTGCATCTAGAGTCATTTATGTCCATCTATATTATCCAGAAAAGGGCATGCTGAAAAAGAATTTCAGGGGTTTTTTTTCTAAAAATATAAAGATATATAAATATCATATATTTAAAGGTTAATAAAATAGAGCTATATAGTGTATCTATAGTTTTTGAGTTAGAGTAGAACAGTATCCTTTCCGTGGATTATAAAGATTGGTTGATGGCATTGCATCTTCCACAAAAATACATCTTTTTATATGTACTTCAGATTCTTTATTTCATTGCAGTTTTGTTATCACTTGACTGTTATTTCAAGACATACAAAACAGTGTCTGGAACACAGTGTAGTGCAAATGTACTGAAGAAATGTTTCTTAATTAGAATAGAATACTTTGGCAGCAGTACAAGTATTAGGGGAAATAAAACCCCTAAACCCTATGCTTTTTCTCTATAAAAAGATATGTTAGGGAAGTAGTGACTTGTCTTTCATGAGAACTGATGAGATGGCTTAGGAGGATATTCTTTTAACAATTAGTGATTTTGTTAACTGTTAGGATGAGTCCTAATTCAAGTAATGACAGGAAAGTTAAGTAACAGAGAATTCTCTTTTCAAAAGGGCTGGACTCTGTACATCTGAAAAGCTGGTATAAGACTCTGCTGGCAGAGGCGAGAGAGATTTGGACCAGAGCATCCCCTGTGCTATGGAATATCATATTCACTGAGTAATGCGAGAGCATGTTGCAGTGTTAATATTACAGTAAAAATACCTTAAAAGTCCAGAGATTAATTCTGAGGAACTTAAAAGGGGTGGGGATAAGAAGTAAATAAATGTTGATTTGTGCATGGAATCAGGAAAACATAGCTGCTCCTCAGTGAAATAGGAAACATCCTGAACACAGATAGGTGCAACAATTTTTTCTCCTCCCTCAGTGCTGGTTATTTAGAAAACAGGGATTCTGGAAAATAGAAAGATTCTCTGTTTTATTTATGCCATCTTGTAATCAATGTTTCTGTCACCATGTTTAGAGTGAGTGGACCTGAGTTTCCGAGTCTCTCTCTTCTGTCAAGAGTAACAGAGTCAGCCCTCCAGCCAAGTCCCATCCCCCACTCCTATCCATAGCAAAGTTCCCATTGCACGAGGTGCTGATGAATAAGGTTGTCAGTAATAGTTGCTCTAGATTACAAGTTATGTAAACTTTTAAAGACAGGTGACAAGAATACATGTACAGAGGGAGGGAGAGTATCTTCTTTATTTGCCTGTGTCCCATAGAATGAAGTTGAGAGCAAGTGCAGCACTTCCACTCCAAATCATGAATTATTTTAACCTACTGCCACATATTGCAGTCTAAAGGTTATGATCT